>AWOL01S0029082.1:0-12720 GCA_000715115.1 Nicotiana otophora | reverse complement strand
CCCTGATGCTAAAGACAAAGTTGCTTCCAACGGACTTGTTTCTGCTTTGTAGAAGACTAAGTCCTTTTCATTGTAAATATAGAGTAGTTTTACTGCATTTTTTTTAAGTGTGATTTTCCAGCTTTCATAGGTCTAGTCATGTAACTTTGGTTTATTTTTTTTAAGCATTATTAAGGGGGACGAAGCAATCAAACTTTCAAGAAAACAAACAATTCTCTGCACTGGTGTCTCTCCCCCCGACACCGTGTTGTTTTTCTGTAATAGCTTTCATTCAATGCAATCAAGTTTTCTTTCATTCTCAATTCTCTTTTCTGCTCTCTCTCTCTCTCCTCTCTCTCAATTGATCACGACATAGGTTTTCCCGTACGGTACTAACAATCTAGTCTAGCGTATGGAGGGGACCTCAGTTGGCGGACAACAATCTCACTGACATTGGTTGCTTAGCCTTACGTCGCCCTTCCAAGGAACTTTAGGAAGGCTCCGCGTAACAGTTGGTATCAGAGCCTAGGCTCGACATCGGACGAGGGATTACATTGCAATTACCACCATTTCTGAGGATGGTGAATTATGGGGATCGTATCGCGACCCTTGAGGGAACGGTTGACGCATTACAGCCCATCATGGAAATGGTGCCTAACCTAATGACCAGCCTAGTGCAAAGGTTGGACGACCTGGACCACAAACTAATCCAGGTTGAAGTTGACATAGAAAACATCAGTCGCGACTCTGAAGGAGATCGGCAAACAACAGCCACAGAGGCAGCCAAAAGTTTTGGTAAATTCGAGGTCCTCCAACAGGAGCGCGCCGAGGATTTAGCCAACAGGGCACAAGAGGCAGACATGTGACTGCCATGCAACAAACTATAGACAATTTGACAGGCCAGCTCAATGTTGTCAATGTTGCTTTACAAGGCCTGCTTCGAGGAGGTGGAAACCAAATCGGAGGTATTATGAACCTCGCCCCTATGGCCCAAAAACTGAAAATTCCTGAGCCAGAGCCATATAGTGGAGCTCAGAATGCCAAAGAAGTGGAAAACTTCATCTTCGACATCGAACAATACTTCGATGCCGTGGGGGTCCTAGAAGAAGCTAAGAAGGTAGCAACTGCTGCTATGTATCTTCAAGGTGATGCCAAACTCTGGTGGCAGGTGAAATACGAAACCATCAAGGCTGGTGAAGATACCCTCGAGACATGGGAGGAACTGAAGGCAGCCATACGCCTACAGTTCTTCCCTAATAATGTTGAGTACAATGCTAGGAGAAAGCTACGGGAGCTCCGCCAGACCAAATCAGTACGGGATTACGTGCGGGAATTCTCTGCGCCCATGCTGAACATTCGCGACATGGGGGACAAATACAAACTCTTCACCTTCCTGGAAGGGTTGAAACCTTATGCGCGCATGGAGTTGCAAAGACAAAGGGTAGACACGTTACCTAAGGCAATCCAAGCAGCAGAGTGCCTTGGGGATTATCAAGTGGAAGCCCGGAAGGACAGGCCTCAACAGCCTGTCTGAGGAGGATACAGAGAAGGCCAGCCGAACACTGGTGGCCCTAGCAGAAGTGGAGGAGACCGGAGTGCAACCAAATCTAAGGCTCCTTCCTCAGACAGTACTAGCGCTGCATCTAACAACAATGATCGGGGGAGGAAACCCCCCTCAGGATGCCGTCATTGCAGCGGACCATATTGTAATAATGAATGCCCACATGAACGCCCATCAAGCTTTTGAGGATGGGACGGATGACGATGCCGATGATGCGGACCAAACCGAACCAGTAGGTGCATTCAATGCCATTGTTGGCTCTATTTCTGAACCCCTAGCGGGAACTAGTGCTGGTATCCGTAAGAAGAAGGACCCTTGTCTAATCACCAAGAAAGGAAAAAAAAGGCGAACAAGAGGACTCCTCCTCATCAAGAGAGGACCTTAATGTTCGTTCACATGAAGGTAAATGGCAAGCCCATTCGGGCAATGATAGACACGGGTGCTAGCCACAACTACTTAGCCTCGACTTAGGTGAAGCTCCTTGGCCTAGTTGTAGGAAAGGGCAAAGGTCGTATCAAGTCTATCAACTCACCACCTCAGCCAGTGGGTGGAATAGCCAAAGAAGTACCAGTGAAACTTGGCCCGAAGGAAAGTTCAACCTGTGTGTGGTGATCATAGATGACTTCGAGTTGATAGTGGGGTTGGAATTCCTGAGACAGGCCAATACCATGCCTGCACCGTATGCAGACTTGCTACTGATGATGGGAGAAAATAGGGCCAAGCCCTGCATTATTCTGTGCATTCCCATGAAGATGGCCGCCGAGAACATCTCGGCCTTACAGTTGAAGAATGGGGTAAAAAGACATGAACCCACGTTCCTGGCTACCCTCTGCATAGAAGATATAGAACGCTCCTCGGGTCCCATTCCTGCAACCGTGAAGGTGTTGCTTCTGGAATTTGAAGACATCATGACACAAGACATGCCAAAGCGTCTTTCGCCTAGGCGAACTGTGGACCATGAGATTGAGTTGGTGCCGGGTGCGAAGCCACCTGCCAGGGCGCCGTACAGAATATCACAACCCGAACTCACCGAGCTTCAGAGACAATTGACGGAAATGCTAGACACAGGGATCATCGTGCCCTCCAAGTCCCCATACGGGTCCCTTGTGCTATTCCCAAAGAAACATGATGGTAGTTTACGACTCTGCGTGGATTACGGGGCTCTAAACAAAATTACCGTGAAAAATAAGTACCCTATTCCGCTAATGGCAGACTTGTTTGATAGACTGGGTGGTGCGACGATATTCACCGAAATAGACCTGAGGACAGGCTACTAGCAAGTTCGGATTGCAGAGGGTGATAAGCACAAGACGACCTGTGTGACAAGATATAGGTCGTACGACTTCCTGGTTATGCCCTTTGGCTTGACTAATGCACCAACCACATTTTGCACCTTGATGAACCAAGTCTTCCGAGAATACACTGNCGCTCATGCTAAACATCCGCGACATGGGGGACAAAGACAAACTCTTCACCTTCCTGGAAGGGTTGAAACCTTATGCGCGCATGGAGTTGCAAAGACAAAGGGTAGACACGTTACCTAAGGCAATCCAAGCAGCAGAGTGCCTTGGGGATTATCAAGTGGAAGCCCGGAAGGACAGGCCTCAACAGCCTGTCTGAGGAGGATACAGAGAAGGCCAGCCGAACACTGGTGGCCCTAGCAGAAGTGGAGGAGACCGGAGTGCAACCAAATCTAAGGCTCCTTCCTCAGACAGTACTAGCGCTGCATCTAACAACAATGATCGGGGGAGGAAACCCCCCTCAGGATGCCGTCATTGCAGCGGACCATATTGTAATAATGAATGCCCACATGAACGCCCATCAAGCTTTTGAGGATGGGACGGATGACGATGCCGATGATGCGGACCAAACCGAACCAGTAGGTGCATTCAATGCCATTGTTGGCTCTATTTCTGAACCCCTAGCGGGAACTAGTGCTGGTATCCGTAAGAAGAAGGACCCTTGTCTAATCACCAAGAAAGGAAAAAAAAGGCGAACAAGAGGACTCCTCCTCATCAAGAGAGGACCTTAATGTTCGTTCACATGAAGGTAAATGGCAAGCCCATTCGGGCAATGATAGACACGGGTGCTAGCCACAACTACTTAGCCTCGACTTAGGTGAAGCTCCTTGGCCTAGTTGTAGGAAAGGGCAAAGGTCGTATCAAGTCTATCAACTCACCACCTCAGCCAGTGGGTGGAATAGCCAAAGAAGTACCAGTGAAACTTGGCCCGAAGGAAAGTTCAACCTGTGTGTGGTGATCATAGATGACTTCGAGTTGATAGTGGGGTTGGAATTCCTGAGACAGGCCAATACCATGCCTGCACCGTATGCAGACTTGCTACTGATGATGGGAGAAAATAGGGCCAAGCCCTGCATTATTCTGTGCATTCCCATGAAGATGGCCGCCGAGAACATCTCGGCCTTACAGTTGAAGAATGGGGTAAAAAGACATGAACCCACGTTCCTGGCTACCCTCTGCATAGAAGATATAGAACGCTCCTCGGGTCCCATTCCTGCAACCGTGAAGGTGTTGCTTCTGGAATTTGAAGACATCATGACACAAGACATGCCAAAGCGTCTTTCGCCTAGGCGAACTGTGGACCATGAGATTGAGTTGGTGCCGGGTGCGAAGCCACCTGCCAGGGCGCCGTACAGAATATCACAACCCGAACTCACCGAGCTTCAGAGACAATTGACGGAAATGCTAGACACAGGGATCATCGTGCCCTCCAAGTCCCCATACGGGTCCCTTGTGCTATTCCCAAAGAAACATGATGGTAGTTTACGACTCTGCGTGGATTACGGGGCTCTAAACAAAATTACCGTGAAAAATAAGTACCCTATTCCGCTAATGGCAGACTTGTTTGATAGACTGGGTGGTGCGACGATATTCACCGAAATAGACCTGAGGACAGGCTACTAGCAAGTTCGGATTGCAGAGGGTGATAAGCACAAGACGACCTGTGTGACAAGATATAGGTCGTACGACTTCCTGGTTATGCCCTTTGGCTTGACTAATGCACCAACCACATTTTGCACCTTGATGAACCAAGTCTTCCGAGAATACACTGATTCGTCGTGGTTTATTTGGATGACATTGTGGTATATATCCAGACACTGGAAGAACACCTGGAGCACTTGCGGAAGGTCCTAGCCCGATTGCGGGAGCACGAATTATATGCGAAGCTATCCAAGTGCTCCTTTGCTCAGAAACAAATTGACTTCCTCGGACATGTCATCGAGGAAGGGCAGATCAAGGTGGACCAGCAGAAGATTCAGGCCATCACAGAATGGCCGCCTCCTAAGGATATCCACGCCTTGAGGTCGTTCCTTGGCCTATGCAACTTCTATCGGCGTTTTGTGAAAAGTTACTCCCTTATTGCGGTGCTGCTGACAGAACTTCTCAAGAAGGTCACGCCATGGGATTGGGGCCCCAAGCGAGCAGAGGCCTTCAACACATTAAAAATGGCTATGTCTAGTAGCCCAGTCTTGGCCCTTCCTGACTTGGCCAAGCCATTCGAAGTACAAACGGATGCCTCCGACTATGCACTTGGTGGGGTATTGCTACAAGAAGGGCATCCCGTAGCGTACGAGAGCCGGAAACTAAAGGATGCAGAGCGGCGCTATGCTGCCCATGAGAAAGAATTATTGGCTGTTGTTCATTGCTTATGCCTTTGGAGGCATTATCTACTGGGATCCCCATTCGTGGTCAAGACAGACAACACAGCCATTATCCATTTCATGACCCAGCCAAAGCTGAATGGTCGACAGGCTAGGTGGCAGGAACTCCTAGAGGAATTTCACTTCAACCTGGAGTACAGAAGTAGGAAGACCAATCATGTTTCTGATGCGCTCGGTCGGAGAGCTGATCTAGCATCGGTGTGTGTACTCATCGCCCTAAGGGGAAGAGAAGTAACCACCACCATAAAAGATCAGATACAGGATCTACTCATCAAGGATCCTGCGGCACAGTATTTGGTTGATTTGGTAGGACAGGGCAAAACTCGCCAGTTCTACACCGAAGATGGTTTCCTGAAAGTGAAAGGGAACCGACTTTATGTTCCTAAATGAGGAGATCTGCGAAGGGTTCTTCTGGCAGAATGCCACGATACTTTGTGGGTCGGTCATCCCGCAGAGGAACGCACCACGGCATTGCTTCGCCGTGCATATTATTAGACTCAAATGGTCGATGACGTCGCTCAGTATGTGAAGACTTGTCTAGTATGCCAGAAGGATAAGTCAGACCGCTTGACGCAGGCAGGGCTCTTGGAACCACTAGCTATTCCAAAAAGACCTTGGGAAAGCGTTTCCCTGGACTTCATCACCGGATTGCCCAAGGTCGGAGATCTCACAACTATCTTGGTTGTGGTGGATCGATTTTCCAAGTATGCTACCTTTATAGCAGCCCTACAATATATATCAGCAGAAGATACAGCTCGACTCTTCTTCTCTCATGTCGTCAAATATTGGGGCCTACCTAAATACATTGTTAGTGATCGCGACTCACGCTTCACTAGCAATTTTCGGACCCAACTCTTTAAGTATCTCGGGTCAAAATTGAGTCATAGCTCAAGTTTTCATCCACAATTGGATGGCCAGACAATGCAATTCAATGGCATGCTAGAGGAATATCTCAGGCACTTTGTGACCGGATTGCAGAAGAACTGGGTGAAGCTTCTGGATGCTGCTCAACTGTGTTTCAATTCACAAAAGAGCTCAAGTACCAACAAAAGTGCTTTTGAAATTGTTACCGGACAGCAACTGCTACTCCACACACTGTGAACGCACCAAACATGTCAAAATCTCCTCGGGCTGCTAGCTTCTCAAAAGAATGGAAGCAAAATTTGGAGATAGTGCGGAGCTATCTTGTCAAAGCCTAAAAGCGGATGAAGAGGCATGCTGATCAGAATCGCCGCTTTGTTGAATACCAAGTGGGAGACAAAGTGATGGTCAAAATCCCAAAGTGGTACTTATTTGTAGGGGTCCATGACCCTCGCCTATTGCAAAAATATATTGAACCTTTATCCATTGAAAGGCGCATTAGAAAAGTTGCATACTGGGTGGATACCCCAGCTTGGTGGAAAATCCATCATGTTTTCTATGTCAGTCTCCTGAAACCTTTTTGGGAAGATATGGAGGATCCTTTACGAAGCCAACTCATAATACCAAGTATTCGAGGTCCCAATTCAACCGGGAAAATACGTGCTAAAGCTATTCTTGATGATCGAGTGATTCATGCCTCAAGGAAAGATCACCAAGAGTTCTTGGTGAAATGGCAAGGATGTGATGCAGAGGAGAATACTTGGGAGAGGGGAACAAACCTCAAAGCCTACAAGAGCCTGATTGATGATTACCTTGCAAGGAAGGCGCCGAGGACGTTGCCAACTCAGGTGGGGGAGAATTTCATGGGCAGCTTTCCAACCATGCCCCATGACCTCTTAGACGCACCTCGTGGCATCCTGGCAAGCCTTCCAACGCCCATTGCCACGGTCGGCCCCGTGGTCTCGGCATCTCCAAGTGACAAGCGTGCATGTGCCTCTGTCGCCCCACCGATAGCCATCGCTAGCGCCCAGCCACAGGCAGATGCCAACAGCGCCGCGCGTGCAGACCCTGATGCTAAAGACAAAGTTGCTGCTAACAGACTTGTTTTTGTTTTGTAGAAGACTAAGTCCCTTTCATTGTAAATATAGAGTAGTTTTACTACATTTTCTTTAAGTGTGATTTTCCAGCTTTCATAGGTCTAATCATGTAACTTTGGTTTATTTCTTTTAAGCATAATTAAGGGGGACCAAGCAATTAAACTTTCAAGCAAGCAAACAATTCTCTGCACTGGTGTCTCTCTCCCCGACACCGTATTATTTTTCTATAATAGCTTTCATTCAATGCAATCAAACTTTCTTTAATTCTCAATTCTCTTTTCTGCTCTCTCTTTCAATTGATCACGACATTAGTTTTCCTGTACGACACTGACAATCTAGTCTAGCGTACGGAGGGGACCTCAGTTGGCGGACAGCAATCGCACTGACATCGGTTGCTTAGTCTTACGTCGCCCTTCCAAGGAACTTCAGGAAGGCGCCGCGTAACAGGACATATGGAATAGTACTAGTATGTAAAGTTAAATGTTCTCTTTCAAAATAGAATGCCAATATAATAAAGGGGAAAAACTATGGGAACAACAAGTAACAATCAACAATATCCAAATGCCAAGTTTAAAATATAACAATTTTCAAAATATGCATATAATATATATATTTTTGGTTGGGAGATCATTAGTATCAATATACCACCGTGTTTCAGCACGGAGTCCGATCACGGCTCGATCGGCTAGGTCGTCTCATCCAAAGACATTCGATCTACATAAAGTGGCCCCACCGCCTCATCCCAATGTGTGCGGGTGGAGGTGTAATCACAATCACAATCTCTACATAAAGCAGCCACGCTGCCTCACCTCAATGTGTGCGGGTGGAGGTGTATCACAATCACAATCTCTACATAAAGCAGCCACGCTGCCTCACCTCAATGTGTGCGGGTGGAGGTGTATCACAATCACAATCTCTACACAAAGTGGCCCCCCACCTCACCCCAATGTGTGCGGGTGGAGGTGTATCACAATCACAATCTCAATCACAATTTCAATTACAATTTCCAGCACAATCACCACCATGTGTGCGGAATGGCGTCCGATCACGACCCGATCGGCTAGGCCGTCTCACCACAATGCCGTGTGGATCGACATCACCCTTTTCTAGTAATCATCTCATCCCAATAAAGGGGAATATTCTCATCACAACAATCTCATCCCAAATAAGGGGAATAATCACAATGTACCCTACACCGACACGTGTAGTTTCGGGGTTAGGTTATTTCAACCTACCCTTCCTCGGTGACTAATGATACTCCCAAAATATTTTATTTTGCACATAAGGGAAACAAAAGTACAAATATATTTTATATTCACCTCATTATCTTTCACACTATATATAGCTTCATTAGTATTTTCAACTATTCACAACATCGTTATTTTCTTGGTTCTCTTGGCCATACTTATGATTCTTCATTCATGACACATTGGCCGTATTTCATTTCCACAATTTTATTTCTTGACTTTCCATGATCATCGTCACAAACATCGACATGTAGAATATTTCGAAAATCATAATTTCAAGTTCATTAGTAATGAAGGCTTTAAACACAATAGTTTTTTTCCCAAAAAATAGAGCAAAATAACTAGCAATTAAAGCACAAGTTAAACTCATAAATGAGTGGTACACCACTTATTCTTAAAATACTTTTCCCAAAAAGGAAAATGCACAATCCCAACTCATGAGTATGTAAGAACTTAAATCACATTGGAAATATCTATAAAGCGGAGCATGGTGATTTACGATTGAAATATAGGTTCAAATCACATGCATTAGTTACAACAACCCTAGCCATATTTTATATCTCACCCTCACTTCTTTCACTTCCAAACATCGTCATAGTTTATCAACAGTAAGGGCAATTGGATATAGGGATTTGATATGTATATGAGCTACATGAGACTTAAGCACATTGGGTTATTTTTCCAAGTTAAACATAATAAACTTTCATTTGAAACATAAATTGAAGTTATAATATTTTAACACCTAAACCATACTCAAACACATTCCCGAAGGAGATCATAATGAGATAAGAATAATTGGAACATATTTTGAGTATATACATCTTCAACATAATGCTTATTTGGAAAATCGAATTCATTAGGAACGACTTGGAATATGGGAATTAGGAATCTGGGCCAACCATACTAGAAACTTACGGGAACATCATGGAATTCGATTCTAAGATAGAAGTTTAGCCAACATACCTTGTTTGAGATTTTCTTAAGTTACTACAACACCCCAACACTTCTAGTAATAACAATCTACCCCAACACTTCTAGCAATAACAATCTATATGAAGATAGTAAAAATCAGTTAATAATTAGAAGGATTCCCATGGTGTAACTCCCTTAGAAATTTTGTCAAACACCTAGTATGCAAAGTAAACTACATAGCTCTACAATGCTAATCCCTTCCTCCCTCAACCAATTTCAATAAGAAACTAACCAAAATGGTTCATTAACCCTACATACTACAATTTATTGTTATATGTATGGCCTACTTCCAACCCCACAATATACTTGAACTTATAACCTCTTGTGTGAAAGCTCAGGAGTAGGACTTACCCGGATAGATGATAATCTAGTGATTGACTTCCTTGATCCTTGAAGATTGGTGCAAGAATATGTGATTAGAATGCTATATTTCCTTCTTCTCTCTCTAAAATACTCTTACATCTCTCTAAAATCATCAGGCATTCGGTTCACAATGAGCCCATATGGCTAGTTATCAAAATGGGGTCGGGTGATAAAAATAGGAAAATGGATCCTCCGAACTCAGGTATGCGATCGCAGAATGGACCGCAAAACAGATATGCGGCCCACAAAATGGACCACGAAAGTGATACCAAAAACTGGAATGGTCTGGACCGGTCTGCGACAGGTCTGCGGTCTGCAGACCATTTATGTGGCCGCAGAGTGGACCGCAAAATCACTTTCCAAAATTCTTCATGCCAAATATGCGACGGATGTGCGGATCGCGAAACAACTATGCGATTGCATAATGGACCGCAGAACAACCTTCAAAATTCAACAAATTCTCTGCTCAACTCCGCAATGATTATGCGGCCCGCAGAGTAGTTCTGCAGCCGCGAACTTGACCACAGAATTGCCTTCTTTTGCAAAAAAAAATTTCATCAACTCCTCAGTGCATTTTTCATCAACTCCTCAAACACATAAGTTTACCTCGGCACCACAAAACCTCAAATTCCTTGGCAAAATTTTTACGGGGTCTTACAACAAGCTTATGGTACTGTATATGTTGCATGCAAAATTCCTTGATGAGTGTGAGCGTTTTGTTTTATATGCCCTAGTACTTGTGATTTGCTACTATAGATGTGTGTTTGTGAGGTACAGTGGGATTTGTGAAGAGCAAAGTTTTGAGTTTCATTATATAAATATGAGTAAAATAAAGGTGTTCACTCTTGTTGTTGATGTCTCTGAATAATCAATAATCGCTTGACAGGGAGTTTGAATAATCTTGACTGCTTCTTTGTGATTTATCTGTGTTGTCTTATATTTGCTCGAGGACAAACAAAAGTCTAAGTATGGGTGGTGATAATATGCAAGATTTACATGTAAATGAATATGTTTTACCCCTACTTTGGTGTGTTAGGTGTTTTAAAGGTTGAAAGATGTCCAAATGACCTTAATTATTGAAGTTTGTTATGTATGAAGTGAAGAGTGAAGAATAGAGGTGATTTGAGCGAACCTAAAAGGCAATTTCTGAAGAAAAGAAAAATTGGACCCAGGCAGTGAAGTAACTTCGAAAAGCACAGGAAAATCTGAAAAATTCAACTAGACCCTATGTGAAGCACAACTATAGCACCAGTGTAAATTCGTCTGCGTTTTATCTTGAGGGACAACTTAGTCATTTAGCTTAGAGATGTGATATTCGTCTGAGTCTATCATTAGTAATACTGAAAAGTTGTAGCAAATAGGTTAGTTCTCTGTGGGATTCGACTTCGGACTCTTGAACCGGATTATTTTTGCAGCGACCGCTTAGCCCTTTTATAAGGCATAGTTGGGCGTGATCACCCCGGATAAATGTTACTCTCGGTTATATATCTATTAAGAAATAAAATTTTCATTTGGATAATAAGTTTGTACAAGTTATTACCCAAATAGAGGTTTGTGTTGTTGTAAGCATGTAGTTCAACTGGGGACATGATGAAAAATGAAATACACATATGTTTATTTGATATCAACTTAAAAATCTAAAGTGTTATAAGTTCTTGTTGGAGATAAAAGGCATCATAAGGTACAACAACAACAACAACTCAGTAGAATCCCATTAATGGGGTCTGGGGAGGGTATGTGTACGCAGGCCTTACCCCTACCCCGAAGGAGTAGAGAGACTGTTTCCGAAAGACCCTCGGCTCAAAAAAAAAAAAGACAAAAGGACAAAAAGGGAAAATACATCATAAGGTGATTCATATTTATTTGTCAACATCGTAAGAAAATAAGATATTAAAAAAATAGCTTAAAGAATATGAATAAAATGCATAATTTAAAAAAGACAACATACTCTTAAACTATGATAAGAACATTGTATCATGTTTTAGTTGTTGCACTACCTGCTGTGGTGGACAAACATGTGATTTTAGTCAAAATTAAATGTGTTCGATATTTATGTGGCCAGGTTAAAAGGGAAGGAACATAAAAGTAATTGAAAATTTTAAAAAGAAGCTCGAAATCTCTTTGTTCTTAAGTAAGGATTGCCCTCTCCAAAAAATCGCTTAATCACTAATTCATTATAAATATCACATTGGGTTACTCTTCCGTGTTCTAGAGGAGATCGGTATTAGTAAAGCCGTTAAACTTTTTTTCGTTGTTGCAATTAAGCGATAATCATATCAACCATAAGGTGGTTTATCACCTCAATTGGAGAAATTTTTTTGTTGTATCCTTTGGCCTATATATTTATTGGAAGAGTCAAAATTTAGATGATCCTCAAAAAGACCATTAGAAGGGTTTTGAGTATCCGTCGATTGAAGGCTCAATGTCAATAATGTCGTGGATGTTGAAGGAGCATCCTTTATATTATGTTAATTTTAAGGATGCACTTGTGAAGTTCAACTACCATAACTAATTGAGCGTCACTTATAAATCATCATATATTTTTTTGTAATTTCTTTATCTTTACTTATATTTTTAAAGAGAAGGAAAATGCCTACTCGAGGAAGACCGAGAATCAGGTGGGGAGCCTTAACTAAGGATAAAGCCCAAGCGTTGGAGGGGCGGTTGTCGGCTATGGGAGCTTGGAGGAGTAGTGGTGACGCGAGCACTATGTGGTCAGCGACAACAGACTATATTAGGGAGGCTGCGAGAGAGGTATTAGGGGTCTCGACGGGCGTATCTGGTAGGCACAAAGGAGACTGGTGGTGGAATGAAGTAGTCCAAGGTAAAGTTGAAGCAAAGAAGACGGCGTACCTGAAGTTAGTGGGGAGCATAGGTGAGGAGGAGAGGCGAGTCTGCATGGAGAGGTATAAGGCAGCTAAGAAGGAGGCTAAGTTGGCGGTCACAGAGGCTAAGACT
>AWOL01S0029079.1:0-20976 GCA_000715115.1 Nicotiana otophora | reverse complement strand
TATATATATATATATATATATATATAATGCTTCTCTTTAAGACTATTATCCATATCACATGATGCATGACTGCCCAACTGATCAGTGGTAACTACACGACCGGCCGTAACGTGGTGGTAAATGCATGACTGCCCGACCGACCATAGCTCGGTGGTAAATGTGTAACTGACCAACCCTCCGTAGCGCGGTGGTAAATGATGATGCATATAATACCATTATGAATATTAACATCTTTATCAAATATCTCTATATTGAATTAGGGGCATACTTAGACATGCTTGAATATCACTTTACATGAATGAAAACACTGACATCCTTAACTGCTAAGAGTAGAATCATTTATTGAATGAAATTACGTTTACGTGTCATTAGTTGGATCATGCCAAAAAGAAGAAGGAATGTCTTTAACATAACTTTGTCATTTACCTAACCGCACGACGACGGTTCAGCCCGTTAGTACTTCAATCTGAAACTTGTGATTTTGAGAACATCATCAAGTAATTATCTTTCAAAAACTGGACAACATAGGTTCANAAGAGTAGAATCATTTATTGAATGAAATTACGTTTACGTGTCGTTAGTTGGATCATGCCAAAAAGAAGAAGGAATAGCCTTAACATACCTTTGTCATTTACCTAACCGCACGACGACGGTTCAGCCCGTTAGTACTTCAATCTAAAACTTGTGATTTTGAGAACATCATCAAGTAATTATCTTTCAAAATCTGGACAACATAGGTTCCTTCGCCCCAATTTACCCCTACGTTCTTTTATATACACTTTTTATAATAATATTACAACTTTCTATATAAAATATATAGTAGTTCCTCCCCTTCAAAACAATACATACAGACTTGAATCGAAACATAGGCTCCTATAATTGCCAGTTTCATTTCGTTGCTAGTTGGTACTAATTAGGTGACTTAACAAATATTGAAGGAATCAGTTCAGTAATATATTTAGTGTGCTAAAACATATTGTGATTGAAGGAATATTATGTGGAGTGTTGTGATGGTAGTGTTTATGTGGATATTTTTGTGAAGAAGATTAAAATTTTGTTTTTGCTATTCTTTGTAGGAACTAGGAACTAGGAATTAGGAGCCAACTATTTGACAGATGTTAAAAAGTGGATACTCTTCCATGCATAAACCACATGTCTCCCTTTGTTGTAGAATCTCCCATTACCCAATAATTAACTAATTTCTCACATAATTAAGAATTATCTCAAATTACCTAGAATACTAATCATGGTCATGTGGTATAGTACTAATCCATAAATACGAGGTATTATAGCTTGGATCGTATTTTATCCCTAAATGTCAAAATTCTGCGATACTCAATTTCTTCGATTTGTTTACCCTCTAACCTTTATAACACTTATCACTTGTTTGACATATCATAACCTCGAAAATAGTCTTGTCCTCATCCTAAAGTACTACTATTAAAATATTAAAATTTTAATAAATCATGGTAAAATATAAAATCTATACATAGACTGTTATTTCATTAGAACATCCATGTAAAAATGCATATATTTTCTCAACTTCTAATTATCCTAATCTCATATAAAGAGTACAGATTTTCGTACACTTAATCGTTAAAATAGTAAAAAGATACCCTTCTTTTCTTGTGAAAAAATATATCCTATCTTTACAATAAAGAAAATCTCATAAACTTTCTCATATTATGTGTATAATTTAAAGCATATTCGGAAGTAGTAATATTAATAACTATGTAAAATCATATTTTTCAAACTTTCTACAAAATTGTTCCACTCAAAATACCATATCAAATGTATATAACGGTATCAATGTTGTTAAACTTACGGGGTCTTACAATAACATAGTCAGAAATCCTCTATAACCTCCGGAATGGTCTTAATCCCTTCAAGCTCATGGATTACTACGACTCATCATAATATTAAAGTACGGGATGTAACAATCTCGTCACATTCTCCATCTCAAAAAGAAACATTCGTTCTCGAACGGAAATAGAAATGTACCTGGACTGGTAAAAGGGGTCGGTATCTACTCCTCATATCGGACTTGGACTCCCACGCAGCCTCCTCAATCAGCTGACCACTCCAATGTACTTTCACATAAAGAATAGTCTTAGATCTCAACTTTCGAACCTTCCGGCTCTTCCTCGTAGGTCATATTCTCATCAAGATGCAACGTGCTAATGTCCAAAACATATGACCTATACTCATGGTTCATGCGAAGCATAGAAACGTGAAAATACCGGATGAACCCCTGGTAGTCTAGGAGGCAATGCAAACCTATAAGCAACCTATCTATCTCTCTGCAAGATTTCAAATGGGCCAATAAACCTCGGTCTCAACTTTCCCTTCTTCACAAATTGCATCACGCCCTTCATAGGCGACATTCAAAGAAGAACCTCCTCACCTTCCATGTAAGCCACATCTCGAAACTTCCGGTCCGCTTAACTCTTTTGTCGGGACTGGGCTGTACGTTGTCGGGCCTAAGCTATACGAAGTTGCTTCTGAATCACCATAACATTTTCCAAAGCATCACAGACCAAATCTCTGCCCAACAATTTGCCTCACCAGGCTCAAACCAACAAACCGGAGAACGACATTGCCTCCCCATATAAGGCCTCGTACAGAGCCATCTAGATACTAGACTGATAACTATTTTTGTAGGCAAACTCCGCTAGATGTAAGAACTGGTCCCACTGACTCTTGAAATCCATAGAGCATGCTCGCAATATATCCTCCAATATTTGAAGGTACACTCAAATTATGTGTCCATCTAAGGATGAAACACGTTACTCAGCTCGACCTGCTTGCCCAACTCACGCTCCGTATTTCTCCAAAAGTGTGATGTGAACTGCATGCCCCAGTCAAAACTAATTAAAATTGGCACACCCTTCAGGCGGATAATCTCCCAGATGTAAATCGTAGCCAACCGCTCTGAAGAATAGGATGTCATCACCAGAATAAAGTGTGTGGACTTAGTCAACCAGACCACAATAACCCATACAACGTCATATTTCCTCAAGGTCCGCGGTAGGCCTAACACAAAGCCCATAGTGATGCGCTCTGCCTTACACTCCGGTATCTCAAATCTCTAAGTCAACCAACCCGATTTCTAATGCTCATGCGTTACCTGTTGACATTCAAACACCGAGAGACATGACCAACAATATGTTTCTTCATTTTTAGCCACCGGTAGTGATTCTTCAAATCACGGTACGTCTTCGTGACACCTGGGTGAATGTCATACCATGAACTGTGAGCCTTATCAAGGATCAACTCTCTCAACCCATCAACATTCGGAACACTAACATAGCCTCGAAGCCGTATAACATGTCACGATCCAAAACCACCAACCAGTTGTGATGGTGCCTAACTTACATTTTGGAAAAGCCAAACATAATGAGAGTTGTACTAGATAATAGAAATAATGAGAATAATATAGGTCTAAAGCAAATAACACAAAATAACTGTGCCGATACATGAAAACTCTCCCAGAACTGGTAAACACTGAGTCATGAGCTATGAAATAGAGATACAAGTCTGGAATACATAAATAACAATACTATATAAAAGGAAGACAACAATACTAAAATGAAAAGAGTTTCCAAGGTCTGCGGTTGAAATGTAGCTCTACGTCATCTATTTGCAACTCTTTGCAATAAAACACAACTACCCATGGTGCGGGCCAATATCTGGATTTGCATAATTAAGTGTAGAGTGTAGTATGAGTACAACCAACTCCATGTACTCAACTAGCATCATAAGTAACCTTGTTGAGGTAATAAAGACAATAATTATTAATAATACTTGCTAATAACCCGTACAGTTCATAAATCTCACAAGCATATAGTAATAACATCATCAAGTCATAAATCAGAGTGAGCCTCCTTGGTGCACAAAAAAGCAAACATGCTCCATTTCCGTTAAAGATCCAGCATACAGAGAAGATATGCAAAAGTAAGGCATGTATGCATTCCTGATCTAGCATATAGAGAATATATATGAATAAAACATGTATACATCCAAGAAAATTGCAAGTCGAGAAAAAGTACATAACCAAAACACACAATGGCCAGTTTTCCTCTTATTGCGTGTACACCATCAAGAGAGAAACATGAGAGCGTGACCCTAGGGGGATGGATCCTTATCCACATAGTGCACGGACAACTCACATGCTAACATAACTCAGGTCCGCACAGACAACTCACGTGCTATCAACCTAGTCCATATCACACATATAAAGATACATGTACATGAATAATGTATATCAATTTACATACTCGTGGACTGATATAAGTGACATGCTATAGTATAGGAATGTGCGAAGTGTGCTACCACACTTATAGTCAGGTGATTATGCCACAAGAATAGAAACTAACACGTTTGAATAGGAGATCAATCAACAAATAATCTCTAACATGATTCCAAATTGTTCACGAAGGGAATACAACATAAAGTATGATAACATGAAGCTTATCAATCGATTCAAGGCATATAATAGTCTAAACACTACCCCGAGCATGGATAATGCCCTGGTATACGTACATGGGCTCAATCGCCTCATATGTGCTCCACCCATAGCATGTAGCTTTCACTAATAACTCAGTCAACTAGTGCCTCAACCAAGTTTAGGTAAGATAATTACCTCAAGCAAGCTAAATCAGTACTCTAGAAAGCCTCTCCGTGTGAATCAATCTCCAGATGGCTCGGATCTAGCCAAAACAACTTTATAATATCAATAGAAGCCATAAAAAGCAACCCCAAATAGTAAAGATAAGATTTTGATGCAATTATACAAAGTCAGCCCTGGGCCAGCACCCTAGAACGTGACAAAACTCACAAATCCCGAACATCTATTTCAATACGAGTCCAAATATGTGTGTTTCATCCAAATCCAAACCTCAAGTCGTCAATTACCACTCTCCAAAACCATAGTAAAAACCACCAAATTCCACCTTTAATTCACATAAACTAGGTGTAATAATCCATGGATAATTAATATCTAACACCAAAATCAATTAGTGTACTTACCCCTTCAATTGTTGTGAAATCCCTCCAAAAATAACATATACCCCAGCTCCACAACTCTAAATAATGAAAAATGACAAACCCTCAAAATATAATAGACTGTCCAGCGATTCCGCATTTGCGGTCCAAAATGTCGCATTTGCGGAAAATCGATTGGAGATGCGGAATGGCTTATTCCCTGACCAACAACGTCTGCGGTCCTCCTACCGCTTATGCAAAATCGCTTCTACATTCTAACTTCTGCATCTACAGTCTTCCCCTTGCCTCCAGTCTATTCCGCTTCTGTGTAACATCATCCACTTCTTTGACTCCGTATATGTGACCACAATTCCGTAGATGCGAAAACACAAGACTCAGCAATCTTCAGCCATGCCAACATAACTTAAACTGATCCGAAATAAATCTAAAACATGCCCGAGGCCCGTGGGACTCTATCCAAATACACCAACCAATCCCAAAACATAACATGGACCTACTCTAGGCCTCGAATCATACTAAATTTGAACATAAGGAACTAATCCAAATTTCCAAATTCATAACTTACGTTGAATATGCCTAAAAAACATGGAATGACTTCAAATATTACATTCTAGTCTCAAATGACACGACAGAACTATTCCAACTCCCGGAACCACAATCCGAACCTCATATCATCAAAATCAACTCCTGGTCAAACCTATAAGTCTTATAAACATTCAACTTACTAATTTTCGCCAAATAGAACCAAATCAACCTAGAAAACCCCAAATCAAAATCCGGGCATACACCTAAGTCCAAAATCACCTTACAAACCTATTGGAACAATCAAAGCACCATTCTTAGGTCATCTACACAATACTCAAACTCCGGTCAACGCTTATAACTTAAGCCTCCAGCCAACGGGCTATGTGTCCCAATTCAATCCAAACCAACCCCGAAACCAAACTAACCATCCCCCGTAAGTCTGATAATCACAAATACACATATGTAAAGCATCAAATGGGGGAAATGAGGCAAAAAACATAAAATGACCGGCCGGGTTGTTACATAACACCATTATGTCCAATCAAAACCTCCTTATCACTACACCGCTGAGCGTGTCTTTCAACACTAACAAGTGAGTATCATCAAACTACCGAGCCTTGATACGTTCCAACGGCGATGATTGTGCCACAACACAAGAAATAACCCTGTTAAGCTCCAAAACATCCTACCTGACGAACCCGCTGGTCAAAGCCTGAATATCCATGGCTTGTGGCCTCTCCACTATCGGTACAAAAGCTACAATATTCATGCTCTCTGCTATTCTACTCAAGGCATTAACCACAACATTGGCCTTCCCCGAATGATATAATATGATGATATCATAGTATTTTAATAACTCCAACCATCTCCACTGTCGCAAATTGTGGTCTTTCTGCGAGAACAGGTGTTGGAGACTCCGATGGTCGGTATAGACCTCACGTGGAACCCCGTATGGATAGTGCCTCCAAATCATGAAAGTGTGAACAGGGGATGCAAACTCCAAATCATGCACAAGAAAATTCTTCTCGTAAACCTTTAACTTACGAGACACGGAGGCAATCATCCTGCTGTCCTACATCAATCCCGAACTTGCAGGAAACACAACCACTGGGGCTATAGTCAATGCAGTCTTGAGCTTCTACATTCTCGCCTCACACTTGTCGGACAATCTGAAAAGTGCACCCTTCTAGGTCAACTTGGTCAATAGGGCAGACATAGATGAAAACACCTCCACAAACCGATGATAGTAAGCTACCAAGAAGCATCGAATCTCAAGAGCTGAAGTAGGATTAGGCCAGTTCTGAACTGCCTCAATCTTCTTATGATCCACCTTGATACACTCGTACAACACCGCATGACCCAAAAAGGCAATCGAGTCTAACCAGAACTCAAACATTGAAAACTTGGCAAACAATTGACGATCCTTCAAAGTCAGAAGCACTACCGTAGGTGCTGCTCATGCTCCTCTCGGTCGCAGAAGTAAGCAAAAATATCATCAATGAAGAAAATCACGAAGGAATCCAGATAAGGCTTGAGCACTCGGTTCATCAAGTCCATAAAGATTGTCGTGGCATTAGTCAAGCCAAATGACATCACCAAGAACTCGTTGTGACAAAATTGAGTCCTAAAAGCTATCTTACTGACATATCTTGCCCCAATCCTCACCTAATGGTAGCCAGAGCTTAAAACAATCTTTGAAAACATCTCGACACCCTAAAGCTGGTCAAATAAACCATCAATCCTCGACAATGGATACTTGTTCTTTATAGTGACCTATTTCAACTTCCGATAATCTATGCACATCCTCATCAATCGGTACTTTTTCTTAACAAACAACATTGGCGCACCCTTAGGTCAAAAACACTAGATCTGATGAACCCCTTGTCAAGCAAATCCTGCAACTTATCCATTAAATCTTTCAACTCAGGTGGAGGCAGATAGAAATGGGTTGAGTGCCCGAAACCAAATATATTAACAAGTCGATACTCTTGTCGGGTTGCATACTCGCCAAATCTGTAGGAAACACCTCATGAATCTCACTCAGGACGCGTACCGAATCCATAGAAGGAACCTCTGCACTAAAATCATGGATATACGCCAAATACGCCAAACACTCCTTCTTGACCATATATCGAGCCTTCAAATATGAAACCACCCTACTAGTGGAGTGACCAATAGTCCCTCTCCACTCCAATCTAGGCAACCCCAACATGGATAAAGTCATAGACTTTGCATGGCAATCCCAGATAGCGTGATATAGGGACAACCATTCCATACCAAGAATAACCTCAAAATCCACCCTATCAAACAACATAACATCAACTACAATATCGAAACCATTAATAGTATCAACAAAAGACATGTACACCCGATCACCTATTATGGAATCCCCAATCGTCATAGACATAGAAATAGGAACATAAAGAGAATCACGATGCATACTCAAATGCGAAGCAAAATATGAAGGCACATAAGAATATGTAGAACTCAGATCAAACAACAAGGAAGCATCTCTTTGAGCCCTACAAACCTGACCTCTTACTCTCAGAAGACCTCTCACTGACTGGCCTCCATCTCTAACTATCTGACCTCTACCTCCGGCTACCTTATCCCCGCCTCTAGCTGGTTGTATGGGTGGTGGAGCAACCGGTGGCAGAATCATGGTACGAGTAACCTGCTGTTGTATGCTGCTATGAAGTTTGGGACAATACCTCTTCATATGACCCTACAAAATTAGAGACTATCCCTAATGAATAGAATAACCACCATGATAGCTTTGAATTGGCTGTGTAATAATGGGAGGTAAAGGTGCACTAAATGCTAGCTGCTCAGAACGCGGTCCATAAGTACTATGACTGCCTGAAGTACTATGTGTGACCTGTAGAGATGACTGTGCTGTCCTGATATGATGGCCTCCACACAAATAAACTGCCTTTGGGTGAGGCACCATTGTATCCTCCAATACGACGTGGGCTCTTATCAGAGGTCGTCTCCATAGCCTGGCCCCTGATGCGCTCGATCCTCCTGGCTATCTCCATTACCCGGGTAAAAGGAATATCATCCTCGGTCTCTCTGCCCATCTATATCCTAATGCCATATGTAAGGCCATCTATGAACCTTCGCACCTTTTACCTCTCAGTAGGGATCAGGATAGCTACATGGCGTGATAAACCTACAAATTTGGTCTAATACTGTGTAATGGTCATGATACCTTGCCAAAACAAACTGACTGCGAAACTCCTCTCTTTGAGTGAAAGGGATGAAGTTCTCCAAAAATAAATATGAGAGTTGAGCCCAAGTGAGAGGAGGTGAATCTGCTGGCCTGCCTGAACATACACTTGAGCCACCACCTCTTGGCAGAACCATGTATTTCAATCACTATAAAATAAACTCTATTGGACTCCACTATACCCATGTTGCACAATATCTCAGGAATCTAAACATCCTGCTCTATCTGAGCTCAACAACAGGTGTCGTTACGCGTGCTCTAAGCTGAGCTCTACCTCTTCCTCAGGTTCTACCCCTGGTAGTGGTTGCAACCTGAGGCTCCAGATCCTAAGCAGTTGTGGATGTCGTACGTGTCCTCACCATCTATGAGAGAATACGTGAATAATGATTCAAACTCAGCGATAGAACATAGTCGCTAATAAAGAAAGAAAGAAAGTGAAATTTCCTAAATCCTTATAGCATCTAGAAGATAAGTACATACGTCTCCAGACCGATCCTCAAGTCTACTAAGCTTGCTCATGGCTCATAAGACTTAGGCAACCTAGTGCTCCGATGCCAACTTTTAATGACCCAGGATCCCAACCATGGGGTCGTGATGGCTCCTAACATCCGCTGGCTAGGCAAGCCAACATTAGCTAAAAAGGTAATCAATTTAACAATATAAAAACAAAACATTATGAAATCAAGACTAAAACACTTTGTAATATAATAATCTTAAGGCAACACTGTCTAGTCAAATCCCAAAAACTAGTGTCACAAGTACATCAAGTCTGTGAACGTTGTGCAATTCTACCTCTAGTCTCCTGATAAAATGGGTCAAAGAAATCTCCGCTACTCACCATAGGGGCTAACTCTGGGATCTGCACAAGAAATGCAGAAATGTAGTACAAGTATAGCCAATCCCATGCACTCTGTAAGTGCCGACCCTAACCTCGACGAAGTAGTTACGAGGCTATAATAAGACTATCACTATGAACCTGTGTGGAAATAAGTTGAAAAACAACAATGAAATAGGGAACAACTAATTAATATGATAACTGAAATAAGAAATACATAACGGAGGGCCCCATAATATCATCACTACACAGTTTCACAACACAATATGGGAAACCAACAACAAAGAATAACCATAATAAAATTTCCCCATTGCGGTGCGCAACCCCATCGACTTATATAATACTAATATCATTGCAGCGTGCAACCCGATCAATATATCTATATAATAGCGTTGCGGCATGCAAATCGATCTACATATACATAATACCATTGCAACATGCAACCTGATCCATATAAATGTATAACACCATTGCAGCGTGCAACCCAATCCATATATATATATAACACCATTAGGGCCTGCAACCCGATCAATATATATATATATATATATATATATATATATATATATATATATATATATTCTTCAAATAACTATGGCGTATCTCAAAAAAGGAACGAAAACTCATAAATTCTCTAAGACAAATCCAATATAACAATTTAAAGTGAAACAGAAATCAAGTAAAGACAAATGCACAAGTAAAGGCATGAGATAAATAATAGCATCTATCTAATAACATGTAGATCATAGAATGAGTAAGAGCGAACAATAAATAAAGGCATGGATACTTGGAACATATAGCAAATAGAGGCATGTAACAAGTAAAGGAACATTTGACAAGTAGAGAGAGACATGCAGCAATTATAGCATGAAACAAGTAATAACTTGGAATAAAAGAAGGCATAATATAATTGAAAACATGCAATTAATTGGTCCACCTCGAATGCTTAAACCCATAAAATGCATATACACTCGTCACCTTGCATATACCTTGTTCCCGCAGATAAATCAAGTAGCAAATATACCAATGAAGTCCTAATTCCCTCAGGTCAAGGTTAACTATGACACTTGCCTTATTCCGAAAACAAGTCAACAATCTTACACGGCTTTCCCTTTGGACCAAGCCTCCAGACCAATCAAATATAGTCAAATATTGTTCAAACAGATCAAAACAAGTTGTAGAAACTACTCAAAAATGAAAAAGGTTCAATCTTTAACTAAATCGAAAAAATCAATAAAAGGTTAACTCGGGGCCACGTGGTCAAAATTCGAGATTTGGAGCAAAAACTCGATTACCCATTCACCCCCGAGCCCTGTTATGTGATATATGTCAAATCCGACCTCAATTCGAGGTTTAAATCTCAATTTTAAAAAATTCCTAAATTCAACCCAAAACCTCCAATTTCTGAATTGAAATTCATAAATTTGATGATAAATTAATGAAATAGAAATTGAAATTGATTGAAAACAAGTTAAATCTACATACCAATGAATTAGGGAAGACATTCTTCTTTGATATTCGACTTTATAAAGTTTAGGGTTGAAACAATGGTGTAAAATGAGCTAAGTCCCAAAATTTCAAACTTTTGCATAGATGCAAATATCGCAAAAGCGATCAGTGTCCCAGCCACAATGTTGTTGCAAATGCAACATTTCCTTTGAATTTGTGAAAACCCTCCAGCTTGCAAATGCGGACAACTTTTGCAAAAGCGAAGCAGCACCCAGTCCTCCAGTGTCGCAAATGCGATGCCTAGATTTCACAAATGTGGTCTTTTCATCGCAAAAGCAAAGTCCCATCCCCCAGTCCCCCGTTGTATTTGCGAGTCTGACATTGCAAATGCGAGGCTCACAATTGCGATTAGGCCCTCGCAAATGCAAGACTTGCAGATCAATACCAACAGATGTCTGCATCAGCTGTCCAAACCTTCCAAAATATATCTGAAACTCACCCGAGCCCCTCGGGCTCCAATCAGAACATTCGTAAAAGTGCAATAACATTAACAAACTTGCGTGCTACATCAAATAATTAAAATAACACCAAATATCAAGAATCGATCATCAAAACTCAAGATATTTATCTTAGAAATTAAATTTTCTAATTGTTCACATAATACGCCGAAACAGCCTCGGGTCACTGGGGACCCCAGCAAAACATGCGTACAAGTCCAAAAGTATCATACTAACCTATCAGAATCATTAAAAACTTATCCAAGGTCGTTTACCAAATAAGTTGACCATTGTCACCTCTAGCTGGGTTTAAAGCCAAAAATCACTTTTTCTTTAAATTTTTAATATAAGTGTTCTAAAAAAACGATACGGATCAAGCACACAAGTCATATATCATCAGATAAAGCAACGGGAGGTCCCGAAACATAGAAATTGAAGCTAGTACTCAAAACAACCTATTGGGTCATCACACAAACAATCCAACATCTTCCTATCAATATAAAGAATAAAGTCAGTCATTATTCCCAAATGTTCTTCTCTTCTATGTTTAATCGTTAGAGTTTTACTGTCGACTGTTCTTCTTTCTTTTCTTTTCCAGAAAAACTCTCATTATAGTACAATGTAAGTTCTCATATAATTCTTTAATCTATCTACAACGATATCTTATTCAATTGATAATTATCTTATTTCTTTGAATTACTTAGCATTTCTTTCTTTGTTTTGAAAAACTATAACCATGTAATAACATGTCGTTGTATTCAACATAGCCTATATGATAGTTTCTACGCTAATTTGTCTATATATATGTAAGAGCGCAATAGAAAAGTGAGGTGGCACCTCTCTTAAGCAAAAAAATGCATAATCATCTTTTTTCCCTAATTGTCTTTTGAATTTTTCATCATTCTTTCGATTTAGTTTACATTAATATTTTTTTATAACTCACACTTTTTTATCTTTATAACCTATACTTTTAATAATATCAATCACTCTCATCCATTTCATATCCATAACTCCCAAATGTTTAATGTGTAACTTTATGGTAATTTTTCTATTTTTTAATACTATTTTTCCCTTCATTTCTCTCATTTAAGTTGTTTAACACAATGGAGTAATCAAGAACCCAATGCAGCAGTTTTCTAGAACATAGCCCACGTAGCTTTAACACTTGAATACCATTTTCAATTATATGTGTTGTCTTTTATTTGCTTTAAAATTTAAAATTACACATTCATAACACATACCACCTTAACTTCTACTATTTATAATATTCATAACTCATATGCATTTCATATTCATAACCCCCAAATATTAAATTTAAAAAGTAACATACGTTATGGTATTCATCTATTTTTTCCCTATAAAAATTCATAACTTTGTTTCATGAGACCCCTACCCAAAGTTACTCTTTTCACCCTTTATCTCAAATAGTAATTTCGTCATATTTACTGCAATATAGGATTCATGTTTTAGTTTGGCTCTGTCACGACCCAAAAATCCTACCTTAAGGATCGTGATGGAACCTAGCTCCTAAGACTAGGTAAGCCTATCACATAACAAGATCAACAGATATATGGCAACTCAAATATTAATGGAAGCTAAAAAAGTACTATAACATAACCAAAACAGAAATACAATAGTCTAATTCCAAAACATGCTAATACTGAGTCTTAAGCTCTACAGAGAGTGTACAAGAAGTCTCAAAATATAACATTGTTTGGGATATAATATACAGTAGCGAGGAATCAACAGAAGGTGTCTTCGATGCATGTGAGCGGAACAACATGTAAACTTTGAAGTCTCTGCAGCTCTCGCTCGACTCTCTAGTATCCAACACAATCCGATATACCTGAATCTGCACAAACATATGCAGAAGCGTAGTATGAGTACACCACAATCTATACCCAGTAAGTGTCAAGACTAACCTCGGTTAAAGTAAAGACACTCACTAGTAAAAATAACATGTGCAAGATATCAAAATAAAACTGACAACGGAAAATTTAACAAAAACAATATTAACCACCTCGAATAATGTCTAACAAGTCAATGTAAGAAAATATGCCTTTGACAGCAACATATCAATGGGACCGGGGTACGTGATAACATATTGGATTCCACCAACGACTCATAAAACACAAGGGAAAGTCATTTAATAAAAACACGAATTTGATGAAAACATCAACCCTCGGTTCCAACATATAAACAATAACAAGAATCGCCCCTGATATATCTCATAACTATCCCCCACTAGCTACTCTTATGTCGTCGCATGCACATTAACAATGGAATGCAAAATCTAGTCATAAATCTAGTCATAATGGAATGCCATTAACAATGGAATGCACATTAACATTATCTCCACTACCCATAACACCACGAGTCCATATATGTGTTTGTTTTACAAATCCGAGTCCAATTCGTCCCTCAAATCTCAAATTTTTATTTTTCAAAACATAATAAAAAATTCCCAAAATTGCAAAAGTGACACTCACTTAGCATATGCGATGAAATACACCTTCGCAAAAGCGACTTGGTCCCAGCCCAACCCACTTCTCATTTGCGAGGCTTGCTTCACAAATGCAAAGCCTACCATCAACTGCCCCCTTCGCAAATGCGATTGTTACTTTTGGAAATGGGGTATATAAAAATGCAAACCGGTGCTCGCATTTGCTATAACTGCAGCACCAACACACAAGCAATTATGAATCAAGTCCAAACCAATCTGAAACACGTTTGAAACTCACCCGAGCCCCCGGGGCTCCACACCAAAAATCCACATGAATCTAGAAACATCATATGATCTTGCTCGTGATCTAATAGCAAACCTAAAACACCAAAATGACATCCAGAACCACGAGTTGGACATCAAAACACATAGAATTCATGATGAAACTCAAGAACCGCTAAAATCACAACCAAGCATATTATTTCTATCAAACCAACTGTGAATGACACCTAACATTGCACATAAGTTCAAAATGCCAAAATGGACGTAATCCAAGTATAGAAACCAAAATCCGAACCCGATAGCCACAAAGTCAACCTATGGTCAAACTAATAAAATTTCTAAGCTTCCAAATTGCCAACATTCGGTAAGAAGAGCCAATTCAAAATAGGAACCTCCTAATCTAATTCCGAGCATATGCCTAAGTCCAAAATTACCATAAGAACCTATTGGAACCATCAAAATATCGTTACGTGGTCATTTTTACAATAGTCAAACCTCGGTCAATATTCTTAACCTAAGGTTCTAAACTAAGAACCAAGCTTTACAAATCAACCCAAAACCTTCCTGAAACCCAACCAGCTATCCCCGGAAGTCACGAAACCACAAATACATATACGGGAATCTTCAAAAAGGATAAACAGGATCAAATACACTAAATAGCCTATCGGGTCATTATGTTCTCCCCCTTTTAAACAAACGTTCATCCTCCAACAAGTAAAGAGACATACTTGAAATGCCAAACAAATGAGGATAACGGAAAAAAATATCATGCTCGGTCTCCCAAGTCGCCTCCTCGACTGGTTGACCTCTCTATTGAACCTTCACCGATGCAATGTTCTTCGACCTCAACATCCGGAACTACCTGTCAAAAATAGCCACCGGCTCCTCAACATAGGTCAAATCCTTGACCAGTTGGACTGAGCTGAAATTTAACACATGCGATGGATCTCCATAGTACTTTCGGAGAATGGAAACACGGAAAACCGGGTGAACTCCCGATAAACTGGGTGGCAATGCAAGTCTTTAGGCCACCTCACCCACTCTCTCAAGTATTTCAAAAGAACCAATATACCAAGGGCTCAACTTGCCCTTCTTACCGAACCTCATCAAACCCTTTATATGAGAAACTCTGAGTAGAAACTTCTCACCCACCATGAATGCTACATCACGAGCCCTCATATCAACATAACCTTTTTGCTTGGACTGCAATATATGATGCTGCTTTTGAACCAACTTCATCTTCTCCAAAGCATAACGGACCAAATTAGTGCCCATCAACCTAGCCTCCCTAGGCTCAAACAAACATACCGGAGAACGATATCGCCTCCCATATTAGGCCTCATACGAAGCCATCAAGATTCTTGATTGATAGTTGTTGTTGTAGGCGAACTCTACTAGCGGTATGAACTGGTCCCATAAGCCACTAATACGTCTAGGGATGAAATGTCGTACTGACCTTCATCAAATTTCCTCAAGGAACGTGGAAGACAAACCACAAAATCTATAGTGATACACTCCCACTTCCACTTCGGAATATCCTTTAAAGTAAACCACCCGGTCTCTGATGCTGGTACTTAACCTGCTGACAATTCAAATAGTAAGCCACATACTCCACAATATCTTTCTTCATTCTTCTACACCAGTAGCGCTGCTTCAAATCATGGTAAATCTTTGTCGCACCTAGGTGAATTGAATACCGCAAACTATGCGCCTCTACAAGAATCCGTTCAAGCAACCCATCCACACTAGCCATACAAATTCGACCTAGAAGTCTCAATACCAAATCATCACTAATAGTCACCTCCTTAGCATCATCGGGTTGCACCATGTCCTTAAGGACAAGCAACTTGGGATCATCATACTGACGTGCCTTGATACACTCAAACAAAGACGATCATGACACAACACAAGCAAGAACCCGTCTAGGCTCTGAAATAACCAACCTCACGAATCTATTGGCCAAAGTTTGAACATCCGAAGCTAACGATCGCTCCCAAACTAGAATAAAAGCAAGACTCCCCATGCTCTCAGTCTTCCTACTCAAAGCATCAGCAACAAAATTGGCCTTTCAAGGATGATAAAGAATGGTGATATCATAGTCCTTTAGTAGCTATAACCACCTCTGTTGCGTCAGGTTCAAATTCTTTTCGTTTTAATAAGTGTTATAGTCTCCTTTGATCCGTGAACACATCAAATGACACAGTAAAGATAGTGCCTCCAAATCATAAGCGAGTGAATAATTGATGCTAACTCAAAATCGTGATCGAGTAGCTATTCTCATCCGACTTCAACTCTCAATATATTCCATAAGAACACGATGCTGAAGGTAAAACCAGAATTAGAGCTGTAGTTACAGTAGTCTTGAACTTCTGAAAGCTCTCCTCACTCTCGTCTCACCACCTGAATAGGGCCCTATTCTGAGTCAATCTGGTCAAAGGAGCTACGATGGATGAACCCTCTTCCACAAAACAACGATAATACCTAGCAAAACCTAGAAAACAAAAGAGCAGTAGAATGTCAGGACCAACTCTGAACTACCTTAATCTTATTCATATCCACCTTAATCCCCTCAGTAGACACCACGTGACCCAAGGATGCCACCCAATCTAGCCAAAATATGCATTTGTAGAATTTGGAATATGCTCCTCGGCTGTGGGAATACAACAGTATATCATCAATAAATACAATGATGAAGGAATTGAGATACGGCGGACATACTCTTTTCATTGAGTGCATAAAAGATGATGGGACATTGGTCAACTCGAAAGACATCACAAAGAGATCATAGTAACCATAGCAGGTCCTAAAAGTCGTATGCAATATATCCTATGCCCGGCTCCTCAACTGATGGTGCCCCGATCTCAAATCAATCTTTGAGAATACCCCAGAACTATGTAGTTGATTAAATAAATCATCAACACGTGGTGGTAGGTACTTGTTCTTAACCATAACCTTATCCAGTCGCCTGTAGTCAATAGACATCCTCATAGAGCCGTCTTTCTTCTTTAGAAATAGAACTGGGGCTCCCCAAGGTGAGACACTCGGTTTGATGAAATCTTTATCGAATTTTTTCTCTTGAAGATGTTCATTCTACTCCTTCAACTCCATTCGTGCCATGCGATAAGGTGGAATGGAGATGGGCTGAGTGCCCAGCAGAAGGTCAATATAAAAATCAATATCCCTATCGGGTGGCATTCCCGGTAGGTCTACTAGAAATACATCTGCAAACTCGCTCACTACCAGAACTGACTCAACGGTAGGAGTATCAGCACTAACATACCTCACAAAGGCTAAGTAGTCTAAGCACCCCTTTTCAACAATCCGATGTGCCTTTAGAAAAAGATTCTACACTACTAGGTACATGACCCAATGTACCTCTCCACTCCATCCTCGGAAACCCCGGCATCTATACACAAAATCACATCAAAATCTACCATATTAATTAATAGAAGGTCAACCCTATTCTTATAGCCTGATAGTGACCAAACAAGAGCGATATGTACGATCTACCATAATAGAAACCCCAACAGGCATAGACACATAAATAAGGGTACTCAAAGAGTCACGAGACACTTAAAATATGAAGAAAAATAGGATGACACATACAAATAAGTGGAACTCGAATCAAATAAAACTGATGGTTGACAACATCTAATGCAAAAACCACAGTCATATAAGGGAAAGCATAACAATGGACCTGACCTACCCCTCTAGGATGTCCTCTACCCGCATGTTCTCTACCTCTACCTAGTTGTGCAAGTGAAGTAGCAACTAGAGCAGTAGCCATAGCCTAAATTTCCTATGAGGTCCACCCCTTAGATGTTTGAGACAATCTCTCACCATATGCCTTGTATAACAATACTCGAAACAACTCCTTTGTGGGTGTGGAAGAAAGTATTGAGTCTGCCTTGGACGAATAAAATAACCGTTATAGGAACCCGGTGCAGAAAGTGCACTAGAGGATGACTGTCCAAAAAGAGTACCTTGAGGTCCGTTACTAGCTAGAACACTATATATAACCTAAACTGAAGACTGAACTGGTCGATTGATAAAGCCTTGTCAATGACAATTTGTATCTTAATAACGAAAACCAAAAAATCCTCCAAATCCCCGAGGCCTCTTGGCCTCTCTATCTCGTCTCTTCTACCCATTGATACGCTTCAACCTCCTATCAATCTCCAGAACCTGATGGAATAGAGTCCTAGTCGCTAGCTCCCTTTCAATCCCAAATCTTAGGCTATAATCGAGTCCCTCAATAAATATGCAAAATCTCTCTCTAACATTGGAAACCAAAGAATGTGCATGAAGAGATAACTCGGTAAATCTCATAGCATACTCGGTCATGGTCATAGTCGCCTGGTGAAACTGCTCGAACTTGGTGCACAACGCATACTTGAGGGTTTGTAGAATGAAGTCCCTCAAAAAGACATAAATGAATTGAGCCCAAGTGAGTGGTGTGGCACCAAATGGCCTACTCTCCTCATAAATTTGACACCATCAATATGACGGCCCCGTCAGTTGAAAAGTAGTAAGGTCGACCCCGATCAACTCCACTATGCCATAGTGTATAAAATATAGTGACACTAGTCTAATAAACCCTATGCATCCTTAGAAGGCCCATTGCTGTAATGAGGAGGATGATACTTCTAGAGCATGTCTAACCTCTTCTGCTCCTCATCTGACACAACTGGCCTGACCTTGGGCTGAACTATATCCACGGGCTGATCATTATAACACTCGGAGCTAGATCAATTTGAGCCCGCTATTTTGTAGTATGGGGGCGGGAATTTGAGATGCTCCCCTATCCTGAGAAATAGCTGGTGTAATCAGGATTTGAGCTTCTCCCCTAACCTGGGCCAAGAATTTATGTTTTTATAGTGCCAGGGTAAGCTAATGTGCCACAAATCGGATTTTTTGATTGTACGATGCATCGTGTAGTTGGTATAAGAATTTGTAAAAATGACAATAATGTGGTCAATTATGCTATAGTGGATCTGTTTCGCTGACCACATAATCACCACGGAATGAATCAGAAGCAATTCAAATTTGAAAACCATTTTGTGGTCATTCTACTGGTCGCATAACCATTATGCTGTCATGCAATTGCATGGCAGAGTTGATCAGTCCCAACCAAGAATTTCCAAACCCTTTTGTGGCCATTCTGCTAGCCGCATAACCATTCTGTTGGCCGCATAACCATTCTGCTACACAAAATAGCATCGCGAAATTAACATACCATTTGTGGCCATTCTGCTGGCCACGTATCTGTTCTCCTACCACGGAATTGTACCACATAATTGACATCGGGGGTTATTTTTCGAAAATTTTCTTACCCGACTCCATTTTGATTTGTAGCCTTTGAGGCTCATTTTCAAGCAAAAGTCTATTGTTTTAGAGAGAAGTGATAGTATCCTGAAGAGAAAGGGAGAAGACGTAGTCATTCTAATCATCAATCCTTGCCCCAATCTTGAAGATTCAAGGGAAGCCACTCACTAAACCATCATCTACCCAGGTACGACCTTGTCCTAAAACTTCATGAAATTGTTATGGGTTTAATTAGGTTATGGAATCGGAGATAGGCTATGCATGTAACATTAGGTGGTAGTATGTGGGGTAGTTGAACTATTTTGGGTATTTTCTTGTTGAAATTGGTTTGGCCGAGGGNTTCTAATTATTATCCGATTTTAGCTATCTTCCTATAGATTTATATTTCTAGAGGTGTTGGGACGATGTAGTAACTTATGGAAAGATCGATAAAGGTGTGTTGGCTAAAACATATTTCTTAGAATTGAATTCCATGATGTTTCCGTAAGTTTCAAGTATGGTTGGCTCAGGTTCCTAATTCCTATGTTTCGAGATGTTCCTAATAATTTCTATTATCCCCAGTAATCAATGTGTCGAAAGATGTATGTACTCAAAACATGTTACGATTACTCCTGTCTCATCATGATCTCTTTAGGGAATGTGTTCAAGTATGATTTATGTGTTAAAGCGATATAACTTCAATTTATGTTTCAAATGAAACTCCATTATGCTTAACTTGGAAAGAATATTCAATGCCCCTAATACCCCTAATGCTCGTATTTATACTTAAGACCTTGATTTCAAATTCTCTCATTGTTGATAATCTATGAAGATGCTTGAAAGGGAAATAAGTGAGTTGGGGATATAAAGTGTGACCATCGTGCCAATAATGAAAGTTATACTTGTGGCCAATGGTGCCAATGAGATGAAATGATGTGTGAAATATTTTGAAATGAGCTTTGACTCAATTGTTCCAAATTTACTCTGAAAATAGAATTTCCTAAAGGCTTATGTACTCAAGTCGTGTTAAAATATGGTTGTTTCAACTAATGCCTATGATTTGAACCACTGTTTTAGTCGTAAATAGCCATGATCTCTTTTATAAACATCTCCAATGTGATNCATACTCATAAGTTGAAATTGTGTGTTACCTATGATTCCATATGTTGATGTTTATGATGATGATCCTTGAAAGTAAATAAATGAAAATGTGGAATATGAGATACGACCACCGTGCCATGAATGAAGAATCATATATGTGGCCAAGAGAGCCAATGCAATAATGATGTTGTGAATGGTTGAAAGTACTAATGAAGCTATATATGCTGTGAAAGGTTATGAGGGGAATGTATTTGTATTTCTGTTTTCTTTGTATGCAAAATAAAAATGTTTTTGGGAGTATCGTTAG
>AWOL01S0029078.1:150007-167499 GCA_000715115.1 Nicotiana otophora | reverse complement strand
AGAGGCTAAGAAAACACCCAAATGAAGTCCAAAATTTTCAACTTTCAACCCCTAATAGATGTCTCTAGACCTTCACAATTCTCTTAATTTTTGTACAAACCTACCCCTTATATAACCCCCTTTCATTTCCCTCTCTTTTCCATCTCACCACTTTGTACAAAGATTTCCCCCCTTCTTTACCATACCTCTAACTCTCCAAAACCAAGAAGAATTAAAAGGGTTATTTTTGCAACTTTTTCTAGATCAAGAAAACAAGCAAAAAATGGGCACTTTGGTAGGGCATGTAGCACCAGGATTTGGCTTCTTTTTACTTGGTATTTGGCATTTGCTTAACCATATTAGGTTACATGCTTTGCACCCAAAATCTTACACTTCTTTGCCGTGGTTTCCAACTCCAAAAATAAGGTACTTAGAACTTTTTTTGATGATGGGTATTTGCTTAGCCTCTATATCTATGGAACTTTTTATTGGTCCTAAAAAACACCAACCTCTAGACTTTGATGGAACTATCCCTTCTAACCATCTACACAATTTTGAACATTCAAATATTTCCCTAACTTTCTTTGTCTATGCACTTTTCTCCATAATCTTTGACAAAATTACACCTTCACCCCCTGCAAAATATGAGCTCACACAATTTCTTGGAGCTATTGCTTTTGGTCAACAACTTCTTCTTTTTCATCTTCACTCTACTGACCATATGGGAGTTGAAGGACAATACCATTGGCTACTCCAAATTGTTATTTTTGTATCTTTAGCCACTACACTTTTGGGAATTCCTTTTCCTAAAAGTTTCTTGAACAGTTTTGTAAGATCTTATAGCATTATGTTTCAAGGAATTTGGCTTATGGTTATGGGATTTATGCTTTGGACACCTGAATTTATCCCAAAAGGTTGTTTTATAAACTTAGAAGAAGGTCATAAAGTGGTTAGGTGTCATAATCATGAAGATCTTGAAAGAGCAAAATCTTTAGTAAATATTCAATTTAGTTGGTATTTAGTTGGGATCACAATTTTTTGTGTCACGCTTTACTTGATTATGATCAAGATTTTCCAAGAGAAAGTTCAGTATCAATCTTTGAATAGCAAATTTGAGGAACAAGAAAATGATTTGGAGGATGTTGAAGCTCAGAAAACAAGCAAAAATAATGTTGAGTCAAATAGGTTTCTTGAAATGGGGAAAATATTTGCATCACCATCAGATATGGAAAGGTGAAAAGGAGAGAAATGATAATTGAAAAAAAGGTATGTGTACAAAAATAAGACTAAGGTTAGGTGGGGGTGTTTGTTTATTTTTTGTTTTAATTAAGCCCACAATAAAATAATTGTAGGCTTTGAATTTTTTTTTAAAAAAAAAAAAGAAAAAGAAGAGGGAATTTGGTTCAAGATTTGTGTGGTTTGTATGTGTTGGTTTTTAGTTTAAGGGATGCTTGTAAAAGGGGGCATAAATGAAAGATAAATTTTAGTATAGGTGGAGAATTTGAGTATTTAATCTCTTTCCCCGATGTTATTTGAAAGTTGTAATTTGTAAAGGTCTCTTTATTCAGTTTATTTATTATTATGGACATCACGTACATATATTTTATTTTTATTACTTATGTACTACTATTTGCATGGTTTTAAATATTTGGGACCACGACTTTTTGACTTCAAAATTGAATGACATGTTTCATTGGAGCCAACTTTCTTTGGATAATTTTTTAACCCGAGAAATAATGTAGAGTACCTAGTTAAATAGATAAAGCAACCCACAACACTTTACTATTTTGTTATTTTTGTTTCTTTAATAATGTACAGTACCTAGCTAAATTGATGAGCTCGCTTTCATAATCGCTTTTTCTCTTCATATCAGATAAGATTGTATTTGTTCAATATACTAATCAATAGCCATAATTTGATTGTTCAACATAAAAATTTGAAGGATCCAATAGGATAAGATGATTGAATATTGAGCAAAGTTTGCAATTGTCAACTCCAGATTTTGACTTTAGATTTAATAATACTGGAATTAAGGAATTGAACTATCTATTCGTAACAATATAGGCAAATTCCAAATTGGTAAAGAACATGAGATATGTGTATCTAAAGAAGCAAGTTTTAGATCCTAATAAGACACTTTAAAACAGAATACGTTTAGATATAAAACGAATAATATCACTAAATTAAGGACAAGTATATTATATATGCTTGCTTCTTTAAGTACACAATTATCACCCCTGTTACCTCTAGGGTAACTTTTATCCGTTGAGCGAATGCCCTTCCACTTTTGGTATCATCGGATCATTAAGGCCGACTTCCGTTCCTACTCAACTGGTGGATCTTGCAGTCAAGCTTCTTTCTGCCTTTGTACTCGAGGGTCAATTTCCGTTCTGCCCCACAAAATCTTTGCACGCCTCTGTTACCTTTTAGGAGGCCTATGCCTTACAGAAATTTAGTATTTTACCGCAGTAAAAATTTGTTTTACGTGTTATGAAAGTTTGTCTTTGGCACATAAAAATGGTAAGGAATTGGTGTTCAAATATTTTGTTTTATGCTGTGTTACTTTGCTGTCTAAGTTAATAACTTAAATATCTTAGACCAAAAATTGAAAATATGTTTAAATTTAGTGTTAAGTAAGGTAGTAGGAGACTATGTTACTTTCTCTTTCAAGTGATAATAAACTCAAGAAATTCACCTCTAAATATACATATTTAGGCAGTTCGCATGTAGCTTTTTCCATTGGTAATTCCCATGTAACTATTTGTTAAGTAAGGCAACGTGTGAGTTGTGACTCTACTGTTTAGAATTTTTCTAAGTAATAGTATTATAAAGTGCATGGACAATTTCCATATAACTATTACAATTTTTTCTCCCGTTCTCAGGACTCAAACCCGAAAATTATAGTTAAGGTGGAGCATCATATCTATCACTCCAAAATATTTAGAAATTAACGTATTTGAAAATAATAATTCATACTCGTGGGACAAAGTTTGCTAGTCAATTAATTTGAAACATTTATATATGGTATTTTTTCAACTTTATTTTTCGAAGAAAATTACTCAGTAAAGGGATCAGAAAATGAAGTTTTTCAGATGATGAGGGATAACTGATAGTGAAAGGAAAATGAGAAGAGAATAACTACTTATTTTATTTTATTTTATTTTTCAAGGTCAATTTACAATCAACTTTCATCAACAAAAACAAGTTACTGATTTAATTTTAGGTTTGTTTTGATCCTATTGGAATCTGCAAGATAAGAATGATGTGATCAGTGACTGGAATATTAAGTTTACTCAACAAATTAAAATATTTGGATTAGGTTCTAATCTTCCCATTAAAATAAAGACCAAATTCCATTTGCTATGAACAATCTATACATTTAATTTATTGTCTAAAGATTGTATTTTTAATAGGGAAATGTACGCGCTCACAAATTATTAAATTGGGACAACTTAAACCCAAAGCTAAATTAGTTTTACAGTTAGTATGTGGCCACGCTTTATTTTTTAATTTATTTTTTATTGCTCAAATATCGAACTCCAAATAAAAATAATGTAAGAGATAAACAAGTCAATTTTAAAGCTCTCACTTGTCACTAGTGGGGTCAATTAATCAATTTGACTTTTAACATTCCCATGCCATGTAGTAATTTTCAACAATTTCCTTAAGAGTTTAACTTAAACCAATTTTATGCAAAAATTAACTTAAAGAGATAAACATTTTACAAACTTAAAATTTTGAGTTTATTAAGTCAATTTCTAAAATCATCAAACAAATGTCTATAAAGGGAAAGTGACGTCAATGCTACGCGAATCTATAATTGCGTGAAAGCTATCTCCCATAGGAGAAATTGTGTCTGCTAACAGCCATACAACAAATAAATAAAACCAAATACATGAGAATTTCTTCTTTTTGTTTGTTGTGAGTTGTTTTCCAGAATATGTGGAAGAAATTTTCTTCTATTTTTGAAAAACAAATTTAAAAAAAAAAGACAAAAAGGAGGTTCGACAAATCAGTCCAAACCAGTATAAAAAAAAACTAATAATAACTGGACATTAAAATTAATTTAAACACCTTTCATGCGTACCTATCTCAATTGTATCAAAGGTGTTCAATACGTCAGATATCTCCATAAAAAGTAATAGTTGATCTACGTGCTTTTTATAATTCTTTTGTGAAAGATATTCAACTGACCGCCCTTAGTTGTTAGTAGCTATGCTACTAATCATGGTCTAATAGTTCTAGTAAAAATCTTGTACACGATAAGCATGAATTTGATTACTAACTTGTTAGGTTTTGTTATGCTATCTCTTTGTGACGAGAAACAGTGAAAATAACAATTCTACGTCAATGAGTTTTAATAATCGTCTATTCAATCGATTAAATTATATATAATCAACAAATATATAATATATGTATATCTTTGTATTACATATGTATATATGTATATAATCACTGTCCAATCTATATACACCGGCTAGGATAAATAAACAATAAATCTGACCGGCTATTTGAATAAATATTCCTTCATTAATTTGTGAGTGGCCATTTGATGGGCCATTTCATTAGAAGAATTAACCTAAATAATCGTTCATCCAATCGCTTAAATTAAAAATAATCGGGATATGTATAATGTATGTATAATAATTGTAATATGTTTGTATAATCGCATATAATCAGTGTATAATCTACATATACCGGCTAGAAAAAGTAGACTAATTAACCCGTACGGCTATTTTTGTAAAGATCCCCAATCTAAGTGACCATTTTATGGGCCTCTAAAACAAAATACTTATTGCCTTCTTGGGCCCAACTGGGCCTATAGGCATTCTTTGTGCAGCTCTTGCAAAATTGGGTGCCCAACCTTTCGACCCCAAAATATGGAGAAATTCAAAAATAGCCAGATTTACAAGTGGTAATTGAAAAATAGCCACAGTTTCAAAAGTAATCGAAATTTAGCCACTTTTCATGTAAAGATAAATCTGAACGAAAAACACTATTCAAAATCCGGAAAATATTATAGCATAATATATTGGAGTTCCAATATAATATACCGGTCCAACATAATATGCTGGAAGTTCATACACATGTGCTCCAATCTCCAGTATATTATGCTGGAACTTTTCGCGTGTTGGAGTTCCAGCATAATATGCTGGAAGTTCATACACAAGTGTACCAATCTCCAGTATATTATGCTGGACCGGTCCGTGTTGCACCAAAATAGTGTCTATTTTTGAATGACTTTATAAATGCTGGTTATTTTTGAATTACCAGACCGAAAACTGGCTAGTCCGTACTATTTTTACCCCAACATAGGATCAATGTCTTAGCCTATTAGAAGAATTTGGAATTGGTAAGTATAGATGATAATTGTGCCTAAGACTAATATCTAATGATGGGTAAGAGATGGAAAATAATGTTTTACTAATTAGCAATTACTACGATAGAATTATCAAAATTTGACTAATTGATACATACAATAGTTTTCACAAGTAAGTTTTATATGAGGCATGATCATTGAAATTTAAGATAACTAACACGAATCTATGAGATTGAGTTGATTTGGAATTTAATTGTCGTGGCTTGTTTATTATGAAAATTTAATTACAAGGAGAAAAGAAAAGGCAAAAATTGACTCTTTTCCTAAAATTGAAATCCTTTCCTTGATTTTCACAAGGTCACTAACACAAAAAAAATAATAATTTCTTATCCTAATATTATGTAGCAACAATATCCAGTCAAATATTTCCTCAATCTAAATAATTTGGAAAGTTTTTCAATTTTTGTTAGTTTTAAGTACATTCTAGATTAGCAAAATATATGGCAACAAAAGGAAAATTATATAAAGATGTGCATAAAAAGAAATGTTATTACACGCACATACCAAATATGTATGATTTCTTTTTTTGCCCCTTTGTTCTTAATGATTTTACAAAAGTTAGCAAGAACTTAATTTTCTTCACTAATGTCAACAAAACAAATATCATTGTTAATCTGAGTTTTCATAACTTCTATAATTACTTAATATAGCCTCATCATAATCAATTAATTAAAACAATTAATATACTTCTTAAACAACCGGTATAAATATATGTTAGCTAAATTAGATACTAATCTTCAAGTTCTACAATTAATTTATCGCCATCGCGATATCCTAAGAAGTACAAAAGATCGTATCGCTGAATCAAATAATAAAAATTAAACTCACGGATTGTATACAATCTATACTTATTTTACGTCAATATTCATTTATCTTTGAATCAATCATATAACTAGTTCTATTCGTACTTCGAATCACACCTACTATATTTCTAAACTGCAAGTTAGCATGCAACAACTGAAAAGCCGTTATTGCTTGTTGCTTGCAGACTGAAAAAAAATCTATTTTTCGCGATAATAAATCACACACTCTTCATATATAATGACTCAAATATGAAGATTTCAATAATCCTATTATAACCAAATTTGGAAAAAAGATAAATAAGGCCCAAAAAACTATTTTTCAAAAGCCCGAATCAACTATATAAAGGCCCAAAATATTACAAACTTTTCAGTTTTTCCAACTGAACTACTTTCTTTCTCATCACATCGGGCGTGCACACAAAAGCACAAAATACACACACACACAGTTCCTCCATTTTAGTGACCTTCTCTTCTTCAACCCCACCACCCCATTAACCCACCCACCCCAAAACAATCCCCACCCACTTCCCCCTTCTGGGTTTTATCAGTTTTTATCATTTTCTTTGATTTTTTTTCTCACAAGTTCCCACCTTAAACTTCAAGAATTTGGAAAATTTGAAGTCTTTAGAATTGGAAATTTTGATTCTAAAGTTGGGTTCATGAAATTAATATCAAAGATTTAAATGGAGAATTCTGCTGCTGCATCTGATGAACCTCAAAAGAAGCGTCCTCATCTCAACACTGTTTTAATTTCCTCTCCAACTATGGCTCGCCATTCTAAAGCTTCTTCTGATAATAAAACTGTAAGCTTTTTTCCTTATTCTTTAATAGCCACAATTTATTATTGTTGTTTTTATGGTTATTTATGTAACTGAAATTTTTCTGTATTTTAGCTTAGTTACCTATGTTTTAGGGTTCCATAGTTCAAAAAAGAATAACCTTTACATATGCGGTTCTAATTATTTTAGCACGAGGAGATAAAAAACTTTGTTCTTTACTTTATTTGTTGATTTTTAACTTAATGCTTTTATGGTTATTTTTGTAATTGAAATGGTTGTATTGTATGTTAGTTTAGTGACATGTTTTTAGGGTTCCATAGTTTGAAAAAGAATAACCCTTTTCATATGTGGTTCTATTTTTTTTTAGCATAAGGAGATATAAATTGGTGTTCTTTATTTTAGTAGTTTGATTTTTAGTTTTAGTTTTTTGTGAAAAGGCTTGTTGATCTCATTTGGTTGCTGACTAGTTTTTAGTTTTATGGATGAATTAGAGTGGTAATTTATGCCATGAGAATCGACGTTTGTGTTTTTGCTATAAAACCTAAAGTTAGGGCTTTATGAGCGATAAAGTTGTGATCTTGATGAGAGCTTGTTCAAGGATGATCATTTTGTTGTATGGATGATCCATTGGGGTATTATTTGCTGTAGTCGGCAAGTGATGCAAAGCACACCCAAGGGCCATTTTTAACTTAATGCTTTTATGGATCCATTGGGGTATTATTTGCTGTAGTCGGCAAGTGATGCAAAGCACACCCAAGGGCCATTTTTAACTTAATGCTTTTATGGATCCATTGGGGTATTATTTGCTGTAGTCGGCAAGTGATGCAAAGCACACCCAAGGGCCATTTTTAACTTAATGCTTTTATGGATCCATTGGGGTATTATTTGCTGTAGTCGGCAAGTGATGCAAAGCACACCCAAGGGCCATTTTTAACTTAATGCTTTTATGGATCCATTGGGGTATTATTTGCTGTAGTCGGCAAGTGATGCAAAGCACACCCAAGGGCCATTTTTAACTTAATGCTTTTATGGATCCATTGGGGTATTATTTGCTGTAGTCGGCAAGTGATGCAAAGCACACCCAAGGGCCATTTTTAACTTAATGCTTTTATGGATCCATTGGGGTATTATTTGCTGTAGTCGGCAAGTGATGCAAAGCACACCCAAGGGCCATTTTTAACTTAATGCTTTTATGGATCCATTGGGGTATTATTTGCTGTAGTCGGCAAGTGATGCAAAGCACACCCAAGGGCCATTTTTAACTTAATGCTTTTATGGATCCATTGGGGTATTATTTGCTGTAGTCGGCAAGTGATGCAAAGCACACCCAAGGGCCATATCTTAAAGGTCAATGTCGATGAAGGTGGAATGTAAACCATGGCGAGCTAGGTTCGAATCCTTAGGTAGAAAAATGAAGTGTATCTTTTTCCACTCCTCTAAGTCTAGGTGGATAGAGTTACCTAGTACAAGTATTGGTGGGAGCATGCAGGTACACACTGGGATAATCGAGGTGCGGAAAACTGACTCTGATTCCAAAGGTTTAAAAAAAATAATGGAAAAGAAAAGCAGATCCCTAGCTATTGGTCTTAAGTTACTTATATCGAAAGAGTTGATCTTGATATCAAAAAGGAGTTTTATTAGGTTGTGCCTGCATGGGTGTTTTCTCTCTCTTGAGGTTCTTATACCGGATACTATCTCTGTTGGTCTTAGTTGTTGCCTTATCTGAGTCCTATACATGTGCTTCTTTTTTTTGTTCGATGTTTTGAAGGTTGTGGTTATTCTAAATGTTGAACGTCAAGTGATTGTTGTTTTATAATAACTTGGGGAATAACTGCGATAAGTAGAATGATGAAAGGCTCTCTCTCCCTCTCCCTCGCTTTTATTTGTCTGATAGAGTGAAAATCTTTTAAACAATGATATAACTTTCGACATTTTAAATTTTGTGGGACTAAAGTTGTAGAAGTTACAGTCTCAAGGGGATGACCTAACAGTCAAAAGATGAAGTAACAAGTTTGGGAATAAAGGTTTGAACCCCAATAGAGGCTATATTAAGTAATTCTTCCTATTTGCCCAAGTCTTGGTAGGTGAAATTACTCACTACCCGCGTTTTACCGGTGCCCCTTTGGATTCGGTGAGGTTCACACATGCTGACTGGAGAGTGCCATTACTGAAAAAAGTTGTACAAGTTACGGATGTACAGAAGCGTCTATCTTAAAGATTCCTTTTGGTATTTACTATTTACCGAGTTGTGCATCCTTGTTGATCGCTATTAATTACACATCTATCCCATACTATTAATTTCCCTCACCTTTTGTATAAATGTACTGCTAATCCACTAGCAGCACAAAGTGACTTTCTGTTAGAAAACTGTGAAATGCATCATTGATTCATTGTTTCGCTAATTGATTTTAACTTTATGGTAAGAACTTCTCAATTAAATACAACTGAATCAAGTAGTCTTTGGTAATGCGGTTTGGTGAATATAGAGCAATAACTGATAAAGGATTGCATATTGTTTAATCTTCACGTGGAAAACTTTGCCAATTTCACTGTGCCAGTCAATTGCTCTTGCTTATGTTGTGATAGTTGGGTCAGATAACTGAGCTTATATTGCCCAAAATAACTTGTCACTCGCCTTTGTGTGATTGTGAATCCTACATATGACTGGACCTGCCATGAATTACTTCCCTTTCCTAGTTAGATAGATGCTATTGTTTTTTTGTGTGTAATTATTAGGAGGCCTTTATTATAAGATGTGATTATTGTGAACCTTAAGGGGGTGACTTTTAAACTACTTATGCCTTCTTTAACTAGTTGCTAAGTTAATATGACGATAGGTGCAAAATGCCAAAAGAAATTTGCACTATTCTGCCGACTTAGAAGAAGAGAATGGAAAGAGCTTCAATTAAAGATGGATGCTATAAATGGAGGTTGATTTTCTTCCGTTGCTTCTTCCTCTCTTTGGCATGTTCTTCCTTGTCCTTATCCTCTCAAATGTACTCTCCTCGGGTCTCTGGTCTAAAAAATGTGAACCACCATTGAATATGTTCCACACGGTTTTCATTTTCTGCAAAATATTATCCATTCAACTAGAAGAGCTCAAACATATATAGGCACTTAACAAGTCTGAAAATAAAACCTTCAAAATAGTTGAAAGAAATCGTCATTAATCATCACTTTAGTAGCAAAGCAGATATTGACCCTATAAAAGAACACAAAGCTTGGTCAATATTGTGTGGGCATGGAGAAATGAAACTTCTGAACAATTGGAGGACGTCATTCACTTCTAGTTTGTGTACAATTACAATCTTGTTTGGATGAAACTAAATCACCATACATCTTATTTACCTTTATTTTGGATCAAATCAAATTTAGTTTGGCGAGAGAGTTGTAGCAAGTACTCGGAGTAAGAAATTTTCTCTTTTAGCATTTCAAAACAAATGCGTCTTTCGTAGCCATCATACCAAAAAAAGGAGGGAGCTATGAACATCAAGGACTACAAGCCTATAAGTCCAATGGGAAATATATACAAGATAATTTCTAAGGTGCTTTCTAGTAGAATAAAGAAGGCGTTGGATGAGACAGTGTGTGCCTCTCAGAATGTATTCGTGGAAGGATGACAAATCTTAATGCAACTTTAATGGCAAACAAAGTGGTCGACTCTAGAAGGAAGCAGGGAGAGCCGGGGATCTTGTTGAAATGGAACCTTAAGAAGGCCTGTGATCGTGTGAACTGGGAGTTCCTGGCTTTGTAATGTTGAAAACGGGATTGCAGAATAGGTGGCGGAATTGAATTTAGTTCTGTTATCAACGGTCAGATTCTTGGTCTTAGTGAATGGCAGAATTAAGTTCTGGTATCAACCGTCAAATTCTTGGTCTTAGTGAATGGCAGAACATGTAGTTCTTTTGGTAGCTCGAGGGGTTTGAGACAAAGGAACTGTTATCTCCTGTGCTATTCATTTTTTTATGTTAACATATGTAGGTAAGTAGTTATTCCGTCCATTTTAAAGTAATAAAATTTTGATTTGATAGAGTTATCTAGAAGGTTGAACTTTAGTTGAGCTGATTTAGTTATGAAATTTTCCCTGTCTAAAATAGTAAAATTTATTTGTATTTCAAATTTGGGAAATCTGCGGACAGGGTGGTTTTGATTTGAATATCTGCCTTTTGGGGAAAATCCTGCTCACTGTGTCACTTAATTATCTGATTACCTTTTTTGCTTCCTTCAGTCAATAATATGAATGTCTTGTTCTTTAGTTAAATTTTTGATGGGGCACAATTCCTTATCAGCAGAAAACTTACTAAATCTTGTGATGATAGTGACAGTAATAGGACTATCATGGTTAGCTTGTAAAAGTTCTTCCTAGAAAAGTCTAACATAATTCACCATTAAAAAAATCTAAAAATAAAAATAAAATCAGCAAGAACTTTATTGATAGAATCTTGCACAAATTCTGTTTCCTTTAGACGCATCTGCTGCAAAAATAGAAGAGTGCATATATGTATATATAAGTGTGTTCCTATAATGCAGAGAAGCAACATTCTTATATTTGCGTTTATCACTACTGGTCAATATATGCTCATATTTGTGTAGGGATAACCCAATTTAAGAGGTAAAGTAACATATCCTCGAGAGTAAAGTGTTGCGGATAAGTAATCTGTATCAGTAGTTGCATTTGGCTTTGTGAAATTACATATTATTTTTTAATTATCTTTGTCTAACCTGATGTACAATGTTTTCCTCTGCTTTTTCTTAAGAAAATAAATAATTCTTGATGCACAAAAATTACATGATAGTATTTAATTTGGCAAGAATGTTAATGAGAAATTCCATTTTCTTTGTTATATGTGGATGAATTGAAGGTATAACATGGGTTCCAAAAATGTTTAAAACTTTTTTGGATAATCGAGAAATCTCCAAGGGTCAATGGCGCACGGTTCGAAATTCAGTAGATTATGGGTCCACCTCTATACTTCTCCACTTAAATGCCAGGCTTTTGTCCACCAGGGTACGAACCGTGATGTGCGCCTAACCCACACATGACTCGCTGCACTCTTACAACTAGAACAAAGCCTTAGGGGCCCAAACATGTATAAAATTTAATAAAGATGGATGATAGATTGGGTTTCATTTTTTGGCAGGTTGATGCTGCAGTTCTCCATTATCAAAATCAAAAACTAGTTCAGCAGTTGGATGCACAGAAACATAAGTTGTATGATCTTGAAGCCAAAATGAAAGAATTGAGGGACAGACAAGCTTCTTATGATAACTTCTTGGTTAAGTTAAATCGAATCTGGAATCAGGTAACTTCTTTAGGTATCCTAATGGTGTGGTGATTGACCTAAATAGCCTAACTTGTGATTTGCATTGGTTTGATGGTCTTCTAAATAATTCCATGTAGCTAGATGATGATCTGATTCTCCTTGGAGCATCCAGTGGTGCAGATCAAATTGCTTTGAAGAGCTTGAATCATCTAGATTATTCTCGAGGTTGGCTGTGTATAAGTGAATTTGGGTTTCTTTATTATCCTTGGAGCTCAATATAGAAAAAGATAAGCTCTTTTGCATTGTACTGAGAATAACTCATTGATTTCTAATAACATGTAGGTTCAGTTCCATCTTGTCCTGCGGAGGAAATGTTCCTGTGTAGGGTGTTGAAAACCAATGCTATTCCAGGCAACGACAATGCTGGATCCGTTTTGAATATAAGAGAAGCTCTTGATCTGCGTCATTCTTCTACTCTTGAATTGATGAAATCGTTGGAAAATGCTATTGATGCTCAGCGTATTAAAACCGAAAATCTTACTCATGTTTTGGAAGGAAAGCCATCAGCAGAAGGTTGGGAGCCTGGAAAGACCTTGATGTGGTCCTACTTTCCCCCCTCCCCTTTTATTCTCTGATTACTTTGCAAGTGTTAGTTTTCTTCAGAATTTATTTTGTTACTATCTGCTGCTTGAATCTGGTCTAATCTGATTATTTTACTATCATTGGAATTTTTCAGATACTGTCATTCTTTTAAGTAAGATCGATGATATGATGAAAGATGAGGCTAATTATCTTCGTCAAGTAATTGATGTTCTTCATTTGAAACACAAAGAATATGCTGATGCAATCGAAGCTTGTAATCAAAGCCATTCAGTGGATCAATCTGAGTTAAAGCGCCTTGAAGGTATTTGCAACATTCCTTTATTCCACACGTGAACGCAATCTTTTAGCTAATACGCATACATTTGTGAAATCTCTCAAGTACAATCAGTGCTATGAGTTACAGATCAACATTGATATCACCCCCCCTTGGGCATATGCATGTGGCTGTTCAAATTGATATGTAATGTGTAGCTTTAACCATTGTGTATGACGGCATGGATGTGCATATCTATTTTTCAGCTCATACATGTACCTAATGTAAGGTATTGAGTACAATCAGTAAAATTAATTAGCATTGTGAGTTAGAGTTCAACTTTGATATCAAATTGATTGGTGTTTGGTATATGAATTTCAAATTGGAGATGTAGCGTTTAACTTCAGGCGTTGCACATAATGACATGGATGTGAATATCTATTTGTATTGGCTAACGTCTTTTGAGCAACTGCCACTGTGCCTTGAATACGTGTCTTTTGCTAATGGTAAAAGGTGAGCTGGAGGAAAGCATGTTAGAACTTGAAGATAGTAGAAGGAAGTTAGTTACGCTGAAAATGCAGAAAGATTTGGCAACTGGGGGGCAGGTAACAGTTTCAAGTGCGGTAAATGGTAGTATGTCACCAGAGAAGCCTACAGACCGAACAAAAGGTGTGCGGGAACTGAAGGAGTCTATAGAAGAGGCAAAGGTACCGTCACTGTAACTTACCCTGTGGCTTGCCTATGCACATTTAAATATGATGTTTTGATTGCAGGCACTGAAAGAGGACCGCCTCTCTGAGCTTCAAGATGCCCAGGAAGATAATCTACATTTGTTAAAGCAGTTGCAAGATCTTCAGGTTTTCACCAAGAGTCTCCTGGATTCAGTTTTTCAAAATTTAAAATGTAATTGACATTATAATGCCAAGTGCATCTATATGTCGTGAGGCTAAATTGTGATTTTTCTAACCATACAGAATGAACTAAAGGATGACAGATACGTGTCTTCATCTCGTGCTTATACCTTACTCCATGATCAACGTCACCATTGGAATGCCGAGGCAGAGCGATACAAAGCTCTGACAGACTCTCTTCAGGTTAAGCTACATTACTCGTCATTTCACATTGTGGTTAGATGGTACCTGTTGTCGTCTTTGCTTATAATTAGATTCAGGCTGACAGGTCTTTCATCGTGCGGAGGGAGAAAGAACTGCTTGTGAAAGCAGAGGCTGTGGATTCAGCAAGGAAAGCAGTTGATAACTCCGAGTCAAGGATTGAGGAATTGGAACATCGCATGCACAGATGCATTATTGAAAAAAATGAGCTGGAAATCAAAATGGAAGAAGCAATCCAAGATGCAGGTCGGTGTATTTTCAAGTCAGATTTTTTAGTTGGTATGCTTATGTAATAATCTGCTTACTTGAAGGTAGAGTTTTGTAGGAAGAAAAGACATTAAAGAGGAGTTTCAGGTGATGGGCTCTGCTTTATCAAAAGAAATACAAATGATGGAAGCTCAGCTGAATCGTTGGAAGGAGACAGCTAAGGAAGCTGTTTCCTTACGTGAAGAAAGACAGTCATTGGAAGCTTCAATAGGACGAAAGGTTTGGTTTTGGTGCCATAGTATGATTTATATCTTATTACTTCTCAGTTAATAAATAGGAAATCCGTTTCTTAACTAGGAAAAAAGCGATTGGGGTGTCCATTTAGATAACTAATGGAGGATCTTTTGGAGAGCGTGTTACATCAATGCTGCTGTTAAATCTTTGTGGAATTATTTGCCTTGTGATCTTGTGTTTTGGGTTCTTTGGGGGGGGGGGGGATCTATCAGCACAGTGTCCCTAGTGAAAGGTCAGAATTATAGACCCCACTTGTCTCTGGTTTCCCTTGCCCCTTCCCCACAAGCACCCAAAATTAAAAATGAAAAAGGGAGCTGAAAGAATAGGGAACATACAGATTATATTTCAAGTGATTCCATTTTTATTTCTGAGCCTTTGTGGGCACTAGCCAGAGTTGCCTGGTACCTGTGCTGGTGGGAGATAGCAGGTATCTGGTGGGAATTATCGTGGTGCGTGTAAGCTGACTTGTACACCATCGTTTTGGAAAAAGGCAGATGTTATTTCAAGTAACTCCATTTTTTATTCTGAAATGGTTCAACTTCTTGTTGTAGGCTATTGAGCACAAAGACTTGATCAATAAATGTGCTCACCAGACTGGGGAGATCCGGACGCTAAAGGAACTTGTAAGTTCTTTAGCATAGACCTTTCCTTGTTCATTACCAAGTTCTGTCCTTGTCATTACAAGTTACATACCCGAGTCTTTTTGCAGGCTGAGAAGATGCAGAGGGACAAACAGGAACGTCAAATATTCTTGGACATGCTTGGCCAGCAAATCTATGATAACCGGTAGATTAATTTAATTTCACTTCCTGGGATTTAACCTGGAATAAAATAGAAGTATCTCTGGGTCTATTTTATTAATCGTGTAATATAAATTTCTAGAGAACTTGAAGTTTCAACTCTTTGGTCTATATACATATACGTGTGTCCGCGTACACACACACACACACAGAGACAGACATATACACGTATATATGTATGTATGTTGTATGTATGTGTTATATATATAACATATTTATGTCCTAGTGTTCTATTGGTTGTCATATGTAACTAGAGATGATGTGAAAATGATTAAGTGGCAATAAACGATCTCAGAGCGCATTTGAGAATCAAATTATTTGGGGATTGCAACTGATATAATATTTAAAAAAACATTTGTGGAGGTTGCAAAGATTGGTTTCACTTTGTCAACTTGCAGTATTTAGTTGGAGACGAGTAGAGGGGTTGGCCCATTATCTGTCGAGTTTCAAACCGTGTGCCAACAAGCGCTCGGGGAGTTTCTCAGTTATCAAAAAAAGTATGTTTTCACTAAATTGGTTGTCTCCTGTATTCACAATAAGACTTTGATCACTTTGCTAGAGACATAACGGAAATCAGAGAGTCGGAGAAAAGAGCTCACGCACAAGCTGAAATTCTGAGAGCTGCTTTGAATGAGCATGATTTGGAATTGAGAGTGAAAGCTGCTAATGAAGCTGAGGCTGCTTGTCAGCAGAGGCTTTCCGCTGCTGAGGCAGAAATTGCAGAATTGAGGGCAGAACTGGATGCTTCTGACAGGTTCCTTTCTCTGATGCTTGCTTCTAAACTTATGATACATTTTCTGGTTATCATAATTTGTGTCTTTCTGGAATGTCTAGAAATGTACTTACGTGAAAATCTTGTGCGTCACCCTGCTGCACTAACAATAGTTGGCCAGTCTATCAAATGCCTTTTATCTTTTTTTGACGACGGTGGTGTCCGTCCAGCTTGCGTCCACCTCGACATGTATATATCTGCTTTAGTCAACACCTATTTAGAAATAAAAATAAGCAGCAGCAAAAACAAAAGTACTAGCAGTAGGTATCCTGCTACCAATATATGCCCACATGTATATGTCTGCTTTATCCAGTGTGCATCCATCATCTATTTAAAATCTAATAATGATCTTGTGCGTATCCCATGTTGATCAAGCTTAGCAATTTATTAGACACACTTGTTTTTATCCTGTAACCATATAAGGTTTTCCTTGCAGAGGTGTTTTAGAGCTAAGAGAAGCGATAAAAATAAAAGAAGGGGAATCAGAAACTTATATTTCCGAGATTGAGGTACTCAACTGGATGCGTTTGTTACAATTTATTGCATCACTTTCTTTAGCCTTTCTTCTGATCTATTTACATTTTAGACTATTGGTCAAGCCTATGAAGACATGCAGACACAGAACCAACATCTTCTCCAGCAACTGACAGAGAGAGATGATTATAATATAAAGGTCTCTATTATTATATTTCCCTTTATTACAGTGAATATTCTACACCCAGTGGTCATTCATAGAAAGTGATGCAGTTGACCTGTAGTCATGTTTACTTCTGGCTTTCAAGTGCAGTTAGTTTCTGAGAGCGTGAAGATAAAGCAGGAACAAAGCTTGCTTCTCTCTCGGAAGCAGGTATCAACAGCAAAACTTCAAAAGGCTAAAACATCACTGGAATCTCTGAAAATGAAGATGGCTCAAAGTGAAGACCAGGTAGCCTTTTGCCTCTTTTGTGGCATGTAGAGGTTTTATTTGGAATTGTTTGTTCTTTTCTCAACCATTATAATATGTTGCAGATGAAAGTTCACATCACGGAAGCTTTAAGTTATATCCAAGACGACAGACATCTTGCAGTCACCCTGGAAACTGCCAAGCGAGAATTGGGAGATGCTGATAAGGAATTGAAGTGGCTGAAATCTGCTGCTTCCTCCGCTGACAAGGAATACGAACAGCTCAAGAGAAAGTTGGCCGAAATAGGGGTGGAACTGGGAACTGAAAGGTGATATTCTTTTCAACAAACTTTACTCCCCCCCC
>AWOL01S0029078.1:95155-134973 GCA_000715115.1 Nicotiana otophora | reverse complement strand
GTTACATGTAACGATCAACTCGAAGATCAAATAACAACTTGCAGCTTGAATCATTTAACTCCAACAGAGGCCATCAAGTCTTCATATTCAGGATCACTCTCTTGTTTTTCTACCATTGCCGGATTACCACCAGGATGAGGACGCCGAGGGACAGAAGTGGGTGAGAAGGGGTCATATATTTGTTGTGCTCCAGAGGAGCTGGAAGCAGGCCTACTGTGTCGAAAGAATACATTGTTGGGAGCCTCAAAATTTTGTGGTCGAAGCATGGCCGTAAGATTATTTTGCTGAAGAGGCATGGGGTTTCCTACTCTAGGAGGGAAAGAACCTACATGATTAGGAGCTGGCCTAAAGTTCAGAGGTTGCATTTGAGAGCCAGTAGGTGAAGCTATACCCTGATTTGAAAATGCCGGGTGCCTAAATTGAGGGAGAGGGCCAGCAGGTCCTCGAGTGAAATCAGGTGACATGTGTGGTCCTGGCTGATTAATCTGATTGCTTAATAGAGGTCTTGGGAATCCTTGATTAACAGGTGGGGGATTTGTACTGTCTATTGCTGGTCGTAGATAAGGGCGCATCATCTGGTTTGGAGGTGAAAATTCTTGAGAACCAAATTGACCAGCTGGCCTGGAAACAACTTGAGAGGCTGGATTCTGTGGATGGTGAGGCTGGAATGTAAAATCAATACTGGTCTGCAGTGGTTTTGGAGTTCCAGAGGAAGGAGGTCTCATAGAATTAATATTAAGAGAACTTCCAGGAGTTGGATTAGGTGAGAGATTATGCATGACTGGTTGTCCGCTAGATACAGGGTGGTTCAGGAAATGAGCAGGGGTAGATCCTGAAGATGGATGCATTGGAGGAGGCATACGTGTTTGAGATTGAAAAACAGAATTAGTAGATGGAGTTGGTCCAGATGACTGGGGTGCTAAATTATGGCCACGCGAAACATCTATATGTGGAGGACCTGTAGAGACACCCATTGGTCGTGAAGAAAGATGATGACTTCCTTGACCTGTCTGGGTGTTCCATGGTGACTGTGACCATCCAGGAGAGCTCCCGCCTGGGGTCAATGGCCGGTCTGAGTATGCCATAGGAGGGATAGACTGAGGCATTGAAGACATAACAGATCTCAACCCCTGTGGAAACCCTGTTGGATTCGGTTGGCTCTGAGAAAATTGAGGTGGAGTCATATTGGATTGAGGCGGTGTGGACCCTAAAGATGGCATCGGATGTCTAGGTCCACCAATTTGTCCGAGATGAGTGGAAGGCATGAAAGGCTGCCGCATTAGTGGTGGTGCCTGTGGGCTAGAGTTAACAAAAGGGTTTCGCGGAACTGAACCAAATCCATCTGCCATACCCTGTGGTGGGCCAAAGGGTGAGGGTGCATTTGACGGGTTGGAAGGTAATGGAGATATTTGGTGAGGGTTGCTGACCAGGGTTGCTGAAGAACTCCAGGAGTTAATGGGTCCTGGAAATGGAGTTACTGGATTCTGAGATGCAGGTCCAGGAAACCATTGTCCTTGATATGGCTGAAAATGACCTTGTAACTGAGCAGGTTGCATCCCCACAACTGGTTGAGCCACCCCTTGATTTACTACAGGAGGCGTCGTTGGGCCAGGTGTTGCTTCACCAGAAATAGTTTCTCCATCACCTGACGTTTTTGTGGTAGTCGACGCTGGAGTCACCTGAGAGCCAAATGGAACACTTAACTTTATGACACAACCAAAACGAAGTTTCAAGAAAAACGTTATTGCACGGAAAAAGGAAAAAAACTGAATTGCCACACTGACATTGACAATAATACCGAGTAAAACACATCATACTTCTGTTTAGTGTTTACTTACTGAAGCTGGGGTAACCAGAAGTTCAATTAAAGCAACTGCAGCGTCAACCTTTTCATATGTCTCAGCTGATACTTGGACATACATTTCCTCATAAGCACCAGAGTCATTTTCACCAGAAGTAGCTTCTATCTGGGACAGATGTAACACAAAGGTTAAATTTCAAGATATCAAGTTGAATAATAGGAACTTGCCGTTGCCGCTCGTATATGAGACTTGATAGTCCAAAAACGACGATAGATTGCATACTGGAAGCCAGTACGACAGAGATTTTATAAAGCTCCTGTTCAGAGGTGTTCAAATGCCCATCTAAACATCTATTTGAAGAATTACCTAGTCTAAGCTAACGTTTGGACATAGATTTAATTGAAAATTGACAAAAGAGTTTTTGAAGTTATGTTGAAAAATAATTTTTGAAAGTTGAAGTTGTGTTTGGACATGCTTGGAAGAAAACATTTCACCCAAAAAATGCCCTAAACCAGTTTTGGGAACTTGAAATTTTTGAATTTTTTTCCCCAAAACATGATCATTTTTCATGAACAAACAATGTTTTCAAATTTTTTTTGAAAAAATAAAGCCAAAATCTATGGCCAAACGGGAGCTAAAATATAAATGACGGATTGAATTGGGGGCATTACCTTCTCTCCAGTATCTGATTTGGTACCATAAACCTTTACTTGAGCTCCAGTTTCCTGGTTTTCAGTAATAAAAAACACTCAATGACCAGGAACTCTTTTGACTGCTATGCGATCTACTCAATAAGTAGAACTTCAAGGTCTTGGATGCTAGAAATTAATTACCTTTTCCAGTTGCTTATGAGCAGGGCCAAAAATCAAACCTATAAAATTGTACCCAGGATGTTCTTTGATCTGCATTGAAAACATGTAGAGATGCCTCATGAAGATCTACCACTTCACCTTTAATGAGAATTATGCTTAGTCTTACAGGAATCTAATTTCATGTCTCTTGATTAATATGCTTTCGAATTCTCATACTTGTATCATACAGCTTGACCTTAAATAAGTTAATACATCAATAAAGCAAAGCTTAACTCTTGGCAATCAGTCTAAAATAAAAGATACGACAATCAAAAAGGTGTACATCTGCCTCTTCATATTTAAGCTGCTCCTTTTTGTTGTGGAAGCAAGAGTTGGTGCAAGGAGACAGACAACAATTTCTCCATTAATCACCCACAGTGCATAGTTTTTCTTGTTTTGCAAGGCAAGCAATCATGCTTATCGATATCAACGCATTTTCAAATCTTATAAGATTTTAGTAGTAGTTACTACTTACTAGAGTAGTAATTTTAAGCCGAGAAGTGTAGTCCAATAAAATACAGATGATCCTTAAAGTTGCTGCAGTTAATAAGAATTCGAAAAATTAAGAATCAACTCACAGAACCAAAATGGAAGCTACTATAAGGAGAAAAGAAAAAAGAAAAAACACAAAGTGCCAGAAACTGCATTAAACTTACAGGTAATGGGATCTTTGCCTCCTTGGGTACAGGCTTATAACCAGCAGGCGGCTTATAGCTGGGATTCAGTTTTAGAATCTCCCCTGAAAATGTATAAAAACAGGTAATTTGTATGGTATACTTGATAATGGAAGAGTAAAAGTCAGTGACTCAAGGGATCAATCACAACATACCAATGGCTTCCCGTCTTTCAAGTTCCAGTGAACACACACTCTACATCCACAGAAGACATCAGCTTTTGAAGCTAACCCAAGCAAAATTTGCAACTAAAAAATCTTATAAATTATTTTACCTCATCATTAGGTTGATGATCCGAAGACTCATGATCGTTAGCAGGGGAGGCTGACAATGCGTCCTTGCTGCCTTCACCCTCCAATGTCCTAGAATTCAGTAGCTGTGTTATTTGATCCACCCGACTCTGCCCAAAATTTGTACCATTACAAGGCAGCAATATCACTTAGTGGCACCTGGAGTAGGAATTCATAAAAGCCATTCACACAGAATGCACCGACTCTTAGGACCAATGAACAAAGGGAAATCTTTCATTGCCACCAAGCAAAGGCTGGTCCTTCCCATAAAATTGGGGCCTTAAATGCCTGCAAAACATTGTTTTGTGTGTGTGGTTTGTGTGTGTGGGGGGGGGTTGTTATTGGGATGCTGGAGTCGATAGAATTACAAAGTTCTTCAAGAAACGATCCACTTGAGAAAAACAGGAACAACCATCAATTCCAAATCTAGGATGATCCTCATGTCGCATAAATATATGTGTGTGGTTATGTTGTATCTACTGTTTTGAATTGATCAATGTAACATAATACGTATACACTTTGAGAATTAATATGTACACACTTCTTATTCACAGATTATATGTATAGACTCATTGCACGTACTGTGTGTAAGTGTGCACTTATGCATATTCCATAACATTGTAAAAGTGAACTTTTACGGCAATCAGTGCCCTTTGCCCATGTTGTGGATTTCATAGGAAAAGGCATGTCAATGTTATGATTCTTTTGTATCTATATGGGAAACTTGTGCTACATAGACTGAAGGAGCACCAAAAAAAGTGTAATTTTGACACGTCCTACAATGCTGAGTTTGGAATTAATGGCAGTTTATATTATTTTGATGAAGAATATAAAGGTTATTTCTTTCTGATGCTAGAAAGACTAAAAGGAACGTAAAAACCAATAAAAAGTGTAACTAGACATATATTTCAAAGCATTCTAAAGCACCTGATATGCCAAGGCTCTTGCTCTTCTGACAGTAGTATCTTGCGTAAGATCAGGGCCCCACTTGGTTTTCCTTTGCACTTGTTTAGTGCTCTCTTCATTTACAGAATCACTACCTCCTTTTTTCCCTCCTCGATACACCGGAACCAATGAACCTGCTAACTTGTTTTTTGGTATCACAAATCCAGTTTTATTGGCAAACATAGAGATCTTTGGGCTGCTCAATGATGTTGCAGATGAAGCAGCCGTCTGAATGCGGCTAGATGCCTGCTCAAGTTTGGCGCTCATGTTTCCTTTTTAAGCACACTCCGGTACTTGGTATATTAACACCTGCAATACATTTGTGGTCAAGAAATAAATCCAATGGGAATCATAGCCAATTGAAAGCAAACTATAGATTCAAGAAAAAACAACAACCCTACAATGTAAGTTACCTATCTAATATTGAATCAAGTTCTGACAGTAAGTATGTAAATCATTAGACAGCTATATCAACACATATTAGTTCAAGAGCTCATAGATACAAAAAAGAGGCAGCTATTCAACACTCCACCTAATTCCACCAAATTTAAGAAGGTAAAAGCCACATTATAACTAAACTACTACTCGTGCTATTACTACACATAAAGGAAAAACATTAGCAGATAAATAATTATATGGAGTTGTTTTTCCTTTAACAACATAAAGAGCTCTTTACAAATTCTATAGCTCGTAAATCTTAGAAAAGGCAACTGGAAATGAATATGAGGCAGGGTATCCAGTACACTTTTGGCCTTCACTACTCTCCTATAAATTCCATGGCATAGAAAAAATCAGAAGAATAAGAAGTATGAAATCCACGAAATTGAAGAACCTTAATATCAAAAACCCACTTTGTATTTCAGACCTAAACACACAAAAAAAAACACATTTTTATAAAGAAGAAGAGATGAAGAACCTTAATAGAATCACTTGAAGTTTGGGATTTTGGATTGCAAAAAATGAGGAAAAAAATAGGATCTTGTGTGAGAATTGAAGAGTGAAAAGGATGATCGAGTGTCGAGTGAAGAGAGTGGAGGTTTTTTGAGGGTTAATGCAACAAGGGTTTATAATTCCAGTGATCTTTTTTTTTTTTTTTCTTTTTTGATTTGTCATTTACGTTCCAAACTTTACTTTAAAAATCAAACTGCTCCTCTAACTTTAAATAATTAACATTATTCTCCTCCTATTCTATATCTTTTTGCCCTTGTCAATCTCAATCCTTTCTCTATGTATATATACTAGTAAAGGATGGCCCATGCATGAGCCCAATTACTATGTTGCAAGTCTTGTTTATTTATTTTTCTGGAAAGTTTGCACAGTTTAACCATCACAAAATAATAATCGGCTCTATTTTTTTGTTTATTAATATAAATACTATACATATTTATACATAATCAGTACTTATTTTTATATATTTGATTCGTGACTGTATTTATTTTTTCGCCGATTGGACAAACGAATTAAAAGTCATTTTTTCCTTCTTCTTCACATGTATTGTTGGTTTTGTATATCTTTTGAATGGTTAATAATTCAAATAGAGGTTCTTAATTACTCGTTCGTTAGAAGTTAAAATTTCACCAAGAGTTAGAAAAATTATTTTCTTCACCCGGCATAATTAATAAATATCATAGTCATAATTGATAATTAAAGAATCCTCTTTTAGCCACCCTTTTGTCCAACTTAGGTATTCAGTTTACTCAATATATGGCATCTCTATTTTCTGTTCTGATTTGAGATTAACATATCTTCCATGGATATCACTTAGTGGAGAAATCACAATAAGTTACCATTAGACTTTATAAATTCATAATGTATATCATCAACTCGCTATAAATAGTATCTTTTAACATGAATTAATACTCTAACTGAGGTTTTTAGAGAAAGTTATGAAGTGATACCGTCATCTATCCATGTATCATAAAAGATGCAATGGTTCATGTACAGTTAGAAAACGGCAGAATTCCTTTTTATGGCCCCAAAACAAGGAAAAGACGATGAACGATCATGGCAAAGTGATGACTATTGTTCCTTGGGTAGTTTTTGATGGGCCAACAAAAAATTTAGACGATTCGGGTCTAGTCGTCTGGATGCATGCAGATGACGTGGGCTATATATACCACACGAAAATCTAAAAATCGGATGGAATGCTTTTTTTATGGCCCCAGAATATCAAAACCAGAGGAACGGTTATAGCGAAGCGATGACTATTGTTCCTTGGGTTATTTTTTATGGGCCGGCAAAAATTAGGCGATTCGGGTCCAGTCTCCTAGATACATGCAGATGGCGTAGGCTATTATAGCATATGAAAATCTGAAAATCAGGCGAAATTCCTTTTTTATGGCCCCAAAACGTCAAAAAATAAGGAACGGTCATGACGAAGCGATATCTATTGTTCCTCGGTTCGTTTTTGATTGGCCGACTATTTTAGGCAATTCGTGTTCAGTCACCCGAATGCATATAGATGACGGGGGCAATAGCACAAAAAATTTTGAAAATCGGGCGGAATTCTTTTTTATGGCCCCAAATCGTCAAAAAAGAAGAACGATCATGGCGAATCGATGACTATTGCTCCTCGAATCATTTTTGATGGGGCGATAAATTTATGCGATTCGGACCCGGTCCCCCAGATGCATGTAGATGGCGTGGGCTATTGCACACAAAATTTTTGAAATTGGGCGGAATACCTTTTTAATGGCCCCGAAACGCCAAAAAAGAGGAACAATCGTGGAGAAGTAATGACAATTGTTCCTTGGGTCATTTTTTATGGGCCGAAAAAATTTTAGGCGATGCGAGTTCGGTCGTCTGGAGGCATGCAGATGGCGTGGGATATAGCACACACGAAAATCTGAGAATCAGGCAGAATTCTTTTTTATGCCCTAAAGCGCCAAAAAAGAGAAACAGTCATGGGAAAGCGATAACTATTTGTTCCTTGGGTCGTTTCTGATGGGCCAACAAAATTTTAGGCGATTTGAGTCCGATCACCAGGATGCATGCTAATGGCGTGGGCTATCCACACGAAAATAAAGCAAAATTATTTTTTATGGTCCCAAAACGCCAAAAAATGAGGAACGGTTATGGCGAAGCGATGTATTGTTCCTTGGGTCATTTTTTATGAGCCGGCAAATTTGTAGGTGATTCGGGTCTGGTCGCCCAGATGCATGCAGATGGCATGTGCTATAGCACACGAAAATTTGAGAATCGAACGGAATTCCTTTTTTATAGCCCCAAAATGCCAAAAAATTAGGAAAGGTCACTGCGAAGCGATAACTATTGTTCCTTGGGTCGTTTCTTATAGGCCGGCAAAATTTTAGGCGATTCGGGTCTGGTCCCGGATGCATGCAGATTGCGTGAGCTATATCACACAAAAATCTGGGAATCAGGCATAATTCCTTTTTTATTGCCCCGTAACACCAAACAATGAGGAACGACCATGGCGAATCGATGACTATTGCTTTTTGCGTAGTTTTTTATGGGCCGGCAAAATTTAAGGCGACTCGGGTCCGGTCGCCCGGATGCATGCATATGACATTGGATAGCAAACGAAACTGTAAGAATCGGGCGGAATTCCTTTTTATAGCCCCAAAATACCAAAAAATGAGGAACATTTTAGGCGAACCGATGACTATTTTTCCTTGGTTGGTTTTTGATAAGCCGGTGAGATTTTAGGTGATTCTGGTCAGGTCTTCCAGATGCATACAAATGATGTGGGCTAGCATACGAAAATCTGAAAATCGGGCAAAATTATTTTTTTATAGCCCCAAACACCAAAAAATGAGGAATGATCATGACGAAGCAGAGACTATTGTTCCTTGGGTAATATTTTATAGACTAGCAAAAAATTGTGTGATTTGGGTCAGAATGCATGCAGATGGCGTGGGCTATCACACAGAAAAATCTAGCAATCGGGCAAAATTCCTTTTTTAATAGCCCCAAAAAGCCAAAAAAATGAGGAATGATCATTGAGAAGTGATGACTATTGTTCCTTGAATCATTTTTGATGGATCGACAAAATTTTAGGCGATACGGGCCCGATCGCCCATATACATGTAGATGGCGGACTCTATAGCACATGAAAATCTGGAAATTGGGCGGAATTACTTTTTTATACCAAAAAATAAGGATTGTACATGGCGAAGCGATGACTATTGTTTCTTGGGTCATTTTTTATGGACCGACAAAATTTAAGGCGATTCGGGTCCGATCGCCCGAATGCATGCTAATGGCGTATATTATAGTCAGTGTTTTAAAAGGCGTGGGCATAAGGCAAAACGTTTTACATATGCCTCAGCGAGGCGTAAGCCCCATGAGTATTTAATTTTTAATATTTTATAAAATAATATAATTACAGTAAATATTTATAAACAGTTATATATATATATATGTGCTCCATCCCCACAAAAAACTAGTCAAAATACGCTACTTACAAGCACAAGTAACTTGAGTCGAAAAGAATAAAGTTTTCTACATGGAGGAACAAAAAGAATGACTAACCTACAATTTGAACTTTGATTGCTCCTATGAAGGAAAATAGAGTCCTCTTTGTATTTGTAAAAAAAATTAAATTTTCGTTACTTTTGGGAGATATTAGCAGACTAGCAGACAAGATAAAGAATTGGAAAAGATCATAGATTAGGGCCTAAATCAATAAAAAAGGTCTTGACTTTTAAATTTAATACATTTCAGTTTCTTTTTAAAACTTTTGAGTAATTACAAGCTGACTTTTTAGAATTTGGGTATTATATGAAGGACTTTTCAACAAATTTTATTTTAATTTGAAAAAGTCTTTGGGTGTTACGCATCACTACAAAAACGCGTCTCAAACGCCCGGGCGTACGCCCCGTATTTCATGCAATGGCTCATTGGTTTCGGTACCTCTCCCATATTTCATGTAATAGCTCATTGGGTTCGGTACCTCTCCCATATTTCATGCAATGGATCATTGGGTTCTTGTTTGAATGCTAGAATCTCGTCTCTAAGAGTAGCCATATGCCGGGGAGAAAAGAACTTGAAAATAAATTTCTCCACCAATTCATCTCATGTATAGATGGAATGGTTTGGCAACCTTTCTAACCAATCCAAGGCTTTTCCCCATAGAGAGAAAGAAAATAGCCTCAACCTTAAAGCATCCTCGGAGACATTTGTCTGTTTACTCCCCCAACAAGTATTCACAAACCCTTTCAGGTGTTTGTACGCATTTTGATTCGGAGCCCGGTTGAAGAATCCATGTTGCTCTAGCAATGTGAGCATAACATATGTGATTTGAAAGTTGCCCGCCCTAATGCGCGGCGGGACTATGGCACTTGCATACCCTTCATTCGGCAACACCTGGTGTGGAGCCGCTCTTGGTGGATTTGGGGGTGGAACGGAAATGCTGTCTTGAGGCGGTCGGCCTCGTCTATTTGCTTGAGGTTCAAGAGGAACCTCTTCAACTTGGTCATCTTCCACGTCCACATCCCCCAAAGGCATGTTTCCAAGAGGATCATTGTTGTTGAGAGCCATTATTTCACCTAAAATTGTTTCACCAAAAAGATTAGTAACATGAAAGGAAAAGAAGACAATTCACACATAAAATCAAATATATAGCTAAATCCATTTTTAGCTCCCCAGCAACGATGTCAAAAATTGATCTCGCCCAAGTCACACATCAAATTGGGGTTGTGAATCGGTCAATTGCAATAATAATACCAAACTAGAAGTCGGGATCGAATCCACAGGGAGCATAGATAGGATTAGTGGTATGTATTTGGTCTAAGCACGTGAATTGTCTAAGTTGCACTTCCACAAATTTTGTTTTGATTTTACTTCTAAAATTATACCAAGGATTGTAATTAAAAATATGAAACTAGAGAAGAATATTTTTGTTGTTGTTTTTCAAATATGTAAAAGGTCTAGGACTGTGACTTCCACCTAGGTGTTTGTCTAACGGGTTGTGGGCTTTAGAGCGAGTTTCGTTGGTCGGGGTGTATTATAGCAATCAACACTCAAATAACCACTCAATACCTCTCGGTAAGAGAGTGGTTTTCTCTTATTTGGCTTTCTCAAGTCCAAATGAGTATTGAACGAAATAATTGACAAATTGCTCAAGTCGGGTTTTACTATCTCTAGGTTCAACCCTTTAATTGGGACTATCAATCTCTTGATTTCATCCCAAACTCTTGTTAGCCAAATTTTTCTAGACTAAGTCTCTCTTTCTCAAGTAGAGAACAAGTCAAATAGGCTTGAGTTCTGTGGACCGCACAATTCTGGGTGTGGCAGCACATTTGATTTCTGCGGCCGCACAATTATAGTGCGGTCCGCAGTTCTTGCTGGGCTTGGAGTTGGAACTCTCTGAACCTTGACTTCTGCGGCCGCACAATTATTGTGTGATCTGCATCTTACATTGCAGCTTTGTTAATTCTTCTTCATGTTCTGTGGCCGCACACAGAATTCTGCGGTCCGCACTTTAGCTTTTTGTGCTTGATTTTTGTCTTTGTTCAAAAGCACTCTTCTTGAGTTTGATTTCATTGTAATGACTCATTTTCCAATACTCCTGCAAGTAAGCATATTTCATCAGTTTTCGGGAATACCTTTAAACATTTTTGAACTAAAATAAAAGTCAAAAGGCGCAAATAAATAGCCAAAATCCTCACTTATCAGTCGCCTAGATGCATACAGATGGCGTGGGCTATAACATACAAAAATTTGGGAATCGGGCATAATTCTTTTTTTGTGGCATCAAAATACCAAAAATGAGGAATGGTCATGGCAAAGCGATGACTATTATTCCTTGGGTCATTTTTTATGGGCCGATAATATTTTAAGCGATTTGGGTCCGGTCGCCCGGATGCATGAAGATGGCGTGGGTTATAACACACGCAAATCTAGAAATCGGATGGAATTTTTTTTTATGACCCAAAATGCTAAAAAATAAAAAAGGTAATGGCGAAGTGATGACTATTATTCCTTGGGTCATTTTTGATGGGCCATAAAAATTTTAGGAGATTCGGGTCCGGTCCCTCGGATGCATGCAGATGGTGTGGGCTATATAGCACATGAAAATCTTAAAATCGGGCGGAATTCCTTTCTTATTGCCCCAAAATGCAAAAAATAAAACGAGGAATGGTCATGGTAAAGCGATAAATATTTTTTCGTCTGTCGTTTTTTATGGACTGACAAAATTTTAGGCGATTCGGGTCTGGTCGCTCGTATGCGTGCAGATGACGTGGGCTATAGCACACGAAAAAATAGGAATCAAGCGAAATTCCTTTTTTATGGACCCAAAACACCAAAAAATAAGGAATGGTCATGGCGAAGCGAAGACTATTATTTCTTAGGTTGTTTATGATGGGATGATAAAATTTTAGGCGATTCGGTTCCGGTCTCCCGGATGCATATAGATGGGGTGAGCTATAGCACATGAAAATCTAAGAATCGGGCAAAAATCTTTTTTTGTGACCCAATACGCTAAAAACGAGAAACGGTTATGGTGAAGAGATGACTATTGTTCCTTGGATCATTTTTGATGGGCCGGTAAAATTTTAGACGATTCGGGTTCGGTCGCCCGGATGCATGTATATGTCGTGGGCAATTGGGAATCGGGAGGAGTTCCTTTTTTATGGCACTAAAATACTGAAAACGAGTAATGATCATGGGGAAGAGATGTCTATTGTTCTTTCGATCGTCTTTGATGGGTCGGTAAACTTTTAGGCGATTTGGGTCCGGTCGTCGGAATGCATGCAGATGGTTATAGCACACGAAAATCAGGGAATTAAGCAAAATTCCTTTTTTTGGCCCCAAAAATACTAAAAAATGAGGAACGGTGATGGAGAAGCGATGACAATTGTTCCTTGGGTAAATTTTTATGGGCCGACCAAATTTTAGGTGGTTCGGGTCCAGTCGCCCGGATGCATACAGATGGCACGGGCTATAGCACATGAAAATCTTGAAATCGGGCGAAATTTCTTTTTTATGGCCCACATGATGGGCCGGCAAAAGTTTAGGCAATTCTGGTCCGGTCGTCATGATGTATGCAGATGTCGTGGGCTATAACACACTGAAATTTGAGAATTGGTCGGAATTCCTTTTTTATGTCCCAAAATGCTAAAAAATGAGAAACGGTCATGGCGAAGCGATGACTATTGTTCTTTGGGCCATTTTTGATGGGCTGGCAAACTTTTAAGCTATTCGAATCCGGTCGCACAGATGCATGAAGATGGTATGGGCTATAGCAAACGAGAATCTGGGAATCTGGTGAAATTCCTTTTTCTTGGTTCCAAAATACCAAAAACAGAGGAACGATCATGGAGAAGCGATGGTTATTTTTCCCCGGGTAGTTTTTTCTGGGCCGGAAAATTTTTAAATGATTCGGGTCCGATCGCTCGGATGCATGCAGATGACGTTAGCATACGAAAATCTGGGAACATGATAAAATTCTTTTTTATAGTCCTAAAACACCAAAAAACGAGGAACGGTCATAGCGAAACAATGACTATTGTTCCTTGGATAGTTTTTGATGGGCCGACAATGTTTTAGGCGACTCACGTCCGGTCGTCCGTAAGCATGCAGATGGCGTAGGCTATTGCACATGAAAATCTAGAAAATTGTCCGGAATTCTTTTTTTATAGCCCCAAAATGCCAAAAAACGAGGAACGATCATGGCGAAGCAATCACTTTTGTTCCTTGGATCTTTTTTCATAGGTCAGAAAAATTTTATTCGATTCAGGTCTGGTCGCCCGGATGTATGCAGATGGCGTGGGCTATAGCATACAGAAATCTGAAAATTGTGCGAAATTATTTTTTTCCCAAACGCCAAAAAACGAGTAACAGTTATGGCGAAACGATGACTATTGGTTCTTGAGTTATTTTTGATGGACTGGTAAAATTTTAGGCAATTTGGGTTTGGTTGCCTAGATGCATGTAGATGCCGTGAGCTATACCATACGAAAATCTAGGATTCGGGTGGAATTTCTTTTTGATGGCCCTCAAATGCCAAAAATGGGTAACGATCATGGCGAAGCGTTGACTATTGTTCCTTGGATCGTTATTGAGGGCCGGCTAAATTTTATGTGATCCGGGTCCAGTCACCCGGATGCATGTAGATGGCGTGAGCTATATCATACGTAAATATGGAAATTGAGCGAAATTCTATTTTTATGGCCTCAAAACACCAAAAAATGATGAACGGTCATGGCAAAGTGATGACTATTGTTCCTTGGGTCGTTTTTGATATGCCGGTAAAATTTTAAGTGATTTGGGTCTGGTCGCTCAGATGCATGCCGATGTTGTGGGTTATAGCACACGTAAGTCTGGGAATGAGGCGAAATTTCTTTTTATGCCCAAAAAGGCCAAAAAATGAGGAATAAGTGATGATTATTGTTCCTTAAGTCGTTTTGATGGGTCAAAAAATTTTAAAGGCGATTCGGGTCCGATCGCCTAGATACATGCAAATGGCGTTGGCTATAGTATACGAAAATATGTGAATCGGGCGAAATTCCTTTTTAATGGCTAAAAACGCCAAAACAAATCCTTTTTAATGGCTAAAAATGCCAAAAAACGAGGAACGCTCATGGTGAAGTGTTGACTATTGTTCCTTAGGTTATGACGGGCCAGCAAAAGTTTAGGCGATTCGGGTCCGGTCGCCTGAATGCATGTAAATGACATGGGCTATAGCATACGAAAATTTGAGAATCGAGCGAAATTCCTTTTTATGGCCCCAAAATACCAAAAACGAGGAACGTTTATGGTGAAGTAATGAGTATTGTTCGTTATGTCATTTTTATGGGCCGACAAAATTTTAGGCGATTCGGATTCGATCGCCCGGATGCATTCAAATGGCATGGGCTATAGCACACGAAAATCTGAGAATCAGATAAAATTTCTTTTTAGGCCCCAAAACACCAAAAAATGAGGAACATTCATGGCAAAGCAATGTCTATTGTTCCTTGGGTCATTTTTGGTAGGTCGGCAAAATTTTAGACGATTCTGGTCCGGTCGGCCGGATGCATGCAGATGACGCGAGCTATCAGACACAAAAATCTAGGGATCGAGATAAATTCCTTTTTTATGGCCCCAAAATTCCAAAAAAATGAGGAACGGTCATGGCGAAAGGATGACTATTGTTTCTTGGGTCATTTTTGATGAACCGGCAAAATGTTAGGCGATTCGGGTCCGGTCGCCCAGATGCATGTAGATGGCATGGCCTATAGCACCTGAAAATCTGGAAATAAGTCAAAATTCCTTTTTTATGGCCCCAAAACGCCAAAAAATAAGGAATGATCATGGCGAAGCGATGGCTATTATTCCTTTTTTGTGGCAGCAAAATGCCATAAAACGATGAACGATCATGGCAAAGTGATGACTATTGTTCCTTGGATGGTTTTTGATTTGCCGGCAAAATAATAGGCGATTCAGGTACGGTCGCCCGAATCCATGCATATGGTGTGTGTTTTAGCATACAAAAATTTGGGAACCGGGCGGAATTTCTTTTTTATAGCCCCAAAACACCAAAATACGAGGTATGATCATGACGAAGCGATGTCTATTGTTCCTTGGGTCATTTTGATAGGCCGACAAAATTTTAGGTGATTCGAGTCTGGTCGCCTGGATGCATACAGATGGCGTGGGTTATAAACACAAAAATTTGAGAATCGGGCAGAATTTCTCTTTTGTGGCAGCAAAACGCCAAAAATGAGGAACGACAATGGCTAAGCGATGACTATTGTTCCTGTATTTTGGCGTTTTGCTGCCATAAAAAAGAAATTCGGGTAGGTAGTTTATAGTTGTTCACCGATAGTCTTAGTAGCATGCATGTCTTAGTAGAAGGGACATACCTACTAACCTTTTATTAAGACAATAGACATCGCTTCGTCATGATCATACCTCGTATTTTGTTCCTTGCCATGACCGTTACTCGTTTTATGGCATGATCATGGCAAGGAACAAAATACGAGGTATGATCATGACGAAGCGATGTCTATTGTTCCTTGGGTCGTTTTGAAGGCTGGAAAATTTTTAGATGATTCAGGGTCCGATTGCCGAGATGCATGTATATGGCGTGGGTTATAACACACGAAAATCTGGACACTGGGCAAAATTATTTTTTATGGCTCCAAAACACCAAAAAATGAGAAACAGTCATGGAGAAGTGATAACTATTGTTCCTTGAGTTATTTTTTATGGGCCGGCAAAATTTTGGGCGATTCGGGTCCGATCGTCCAGATGCATGCAGATGGCGTGGGCTCTACTACACGAATATTTGGGAATCAAGTGGAATTCCTTTTTTATGGCCCCAAAATGCCAAAGAAACGAGCAACGGTCATTGTGAATCGATGAATATTGTTCCTTGGGTCATTTTTGAAGGGCCATCAAAATTTTAGGCATTTCGGGTCCATCACCCGGATGCATGCAGATGGCGTGGGCTATAGCAAACAAAAATCTGAGAATCGGGCGAAATTCCTTTTTATGGCCCCAAAACGTCAAAAACAAAACAAGGAACAATCATGGAGAAGCAATGACTATTGTTCCTTTGGTCGTTTTTGATGTGCCGGATAAATTTTATGCGATTCGGGTTCGATCGTCGGGATGCATGCAGATGGCGCATGCTATAACGCACGAAAATCTGGGAATCCGGGAGAATTCCCTTTTTATTGGCCCCAAAACACTAAAAATGAGGAACAGCCATAGCGTAGCGATGACTGTTCCTTGGGTCGTTTTTGATGGGCCGACAAAATTTTAGGCTATTTCGGGCCGGTCATCCGGATGCATGAAGATGGCGAGGGCTGTAACACACGAAAATATGGGAATCGAACGGAATTCTTTTTTTTTTACCCCAAAACGCCAAAAAGGAGAAACGGTCATGGCGAAGCGATGATTATTTTTACTTGGGTTCTTTTTGATGGGTTGACAAAATTTTAGGCAACTCGGGTCCGGTCGTCCGGATGCATGCAGATGGCGTGGACTATAGCACACGAAAATTTGGGCATCGGGTTTATTTCTTTATGGCCCCAAAACGCTAAAAAACGAGGAACAATCATGGCGAAGCGATGAATATTGTTTCTTGGGTCGTTTTTGATAGGCCGACAAAATTTTAGGTGATTTAGGTCCGATCGCCCGAATGTATGTAGATTGCGTGGGTTATAGCGCATGAAAATCTATGAATCAGACGGAATTCCTTTTTTCATGGTCCCAAGACTATATTAGTATTTCTCAATTTCATGGAAAATATGATAAACTAAAAGTAACTACACAAAATACCAATTAGCTAAAACAAAGGAAAATATTTTTGTAGATTTTATTTTTAAGATAAAAATAAAGCAAAAAGGTTTAAAATAGTCAAAATAGCAATATTATACCTAAAACATACATCTAAACACTAAAATGTATAAAATTTCAGGGAGAAATTATGTGTCTACAATGTGTTTTTTCTTTTTTGTTTTCCTGTTATATTTGATTATCTTATTCTTTTAACTTAAGGTGATTTATCTATAATATAACAACAACAACAACAACCCAGTATAATCCCACTAGTGGGGTCTGGGGAGGGTAGTGTGTACGCAGACCTTACCCCTACCCTGGGGTAGAGAGGCTGTTTCCAATAGACCCTCGGCATCCTTCCCTCCAAGAACTCCCACCTTGCTCTTGGGGTGACTCGAACTCACAACTTCTTGGTTGGAAGTGGAGGGCGCTTACCATCAGAGCAACCCACCTTGTCTTATCTATAATTTAAATTATGTTATATTTCACTATGAATTGTTACTTAAGTTCATTAGAATTATAAATAGAATAGTCCTTTTATAAATTTATTAAAGAATCAACCAATATTTTTTTATAAATGTTATTTTATATTATGTACATTAAGTATACCCTTAAATTTACTTTATCTTTCTCCACTATGTATATAGTTTTCGAGATCCGATGCGTTAATAAAGCCCTTTAAATATTATAAATAGATAATCTTTTAAGTAATAATAATAACAATAACAATAATAATAATAGTAATAATAATAATATACTAGTATTAACAACAACAACAACAATAACAAAAATAGTAATAATAATAATAATAATCATCTTATAATAATAATAATAATAATAACCATCTTATAATAATAATAATAATAATAATAATAATAATAATAATCATCTGTAATGACCCGACTTGTCCTTTTAAGAATTTACGCTCCGTTCAGTGACTTAAGGTCTCGAGCAGCTTCGTAATATGTATTATGACCCGCGAGTGTGGTCGGGTTTGATTTTCGGAAGATTCAGAATTTAATTAAAAGAACAATTCTCATTTTTGAAGCTTAAATGAAAAAAGATATTTTGACCGGAGATTTGACTTATGTATAAACGACCTCAGATTTAAATTTTGATGATGTCAATAGCTCTGTATGGTGATTTTGAACTTAAGAGCGTGTCCGAAAAATTATTTGGAAGTCCGTAGTAGAATTAAGCTTGAAATGCCGAAAGTTGAATTTTTGAGAAGTTTGACAGGGGGAGGGGCGGTGTGACTTTTTGATATCGAGGTCGGAATTCGATTCTAGAAATTGGAATAGCTTCGTTATGTCATTTATGACTTGTGTGCAAAATTTGAAGTCATTCCGGATTGATTTGATGTGTTTCGGCACAAGATATAGAATTTAAAAGTTCAAAGTGTATTAGGCTTGAATTGAGGTGGGATTCGTGATTTTAGAGTTGTTTGATGTGATTCGAGGCTTCGACTAAGTTCGTATGATGTTTTAGGACTTGTTAGTATATTTGGTTGAGATCCCGATGGGCACGGGTGAGTTTCGGGGTGGTTTCGGGCCATTTCTAGGCCATTTTTAATTGCTGATTTCTGCCTATAGAAGTGTGCATCGCGATCGCGAACTTTTGGTCACGTTCGCGAAGAGCAAACAGCAGTTTGGGGCCTTGTGAATTGCGATCGCTGAAGCTCTTTCGCGATCGTGTAAAACAAATCTCTGTTGCACTGACCCGACTTTGAAAGGTTATATCTCTCACTCTATAAGGAATTTGGAGATAATCTAAAAATAAAAGTTGTAGCCCTTGATGTCTAGTTTTCAGAAAAGTAAACCATTTGTCATTTGGAGTTGTGTACAAAACAGTTATGGTGGATACACTATAGGCTATCTGGGAAGAGTTTGGAAATCTTTGTCGCACATGGCTGACTTTAGAAGCTTATATCTAGAAATCTATAAGAAATTTGGAGATGAGAAACACATGAAAGTTATATTACTTGGTGTCTAGTTTTCAGAAAGTTAAACCATTTGCAATTTAGAGTTATGTACAAAAAGTTATGACCATTATACTAGAGGCTGTCTGGAAGAGTTGGGGGAGTTTGTTCTTCGCGATCGCGATTGGTTTTCCGCGATCGCGAGGAGCAATTTTGGGGCTGAAAATTTTAGTGCTTCGCGATCGCGAAGCATTTTCCGCGATCGTGAAGAGTAAATGCCTGGGCAGTAGCTATATTTCGAGGTTTCAGCCATTTTTGACATATTTGGAGCTATGGAGCTCGGATTGAAGCGATATTTGAGGCGATTTTCACCATATGGATTAGGGTAAGTGTTCTATATCCTAAAGTGTTTATATTGCATGAATCTATGATTATACTCATCATTTAATTCGGATTAAGATGGAAGGTTAGTAGGTAGTTTATAGTTGTTCACCGATAGTCTTAGTAGCATGCATGTCTCTTCATATTCTTAGATTTTTATTACGTTATGTGGTTTTGTTCGCCTCAGGTATTAAGGTAGAAGGTTAGTAGGTAGTTTATAGTTGTTCACCGATAGTCTTAGTAGCATGCATGTCTCTTCATATTCTTAGATTTTTATTACGTTATGTGGTTTTGTTTGCCTCAGGTATTGTATTCCCTCTTACTATTATTTGGTACTACTTATCCTTTATCTCTCCCTTTTTCTTTTCTCTTCCATCTTTCTTCCTTCCTTGCTTTCCTCTTCTTTTTCTTCCTGCCCTTCCTGAGCCGAGAGTTTATTGGAAACAGCCTCTCTACCTACATTAGGGAGGGGTAAGGTCTGCGTACAGACTACCCTCCCCAGACCCCACCTGTTGGGATCAAACTGGGTTTTTTGTTGTTGTTGTTGGAGTTATGGAGCTCAGATTGAAGCGATTTTGAGGCGATTTTCACCATATGGATTAGGGTAAGTGTTCTATATCCTAAATTGTTTATATTTCATGAATCTATGATTATATTCATCATTTAATTCGGATTTTAATAGAAGAAATCAAGATTTTTGTAAAATCTTCCAAAAACGAAAATTTAAGATTTGGAGGTCGAGTTGTTATTGGAATTAAATAAAATTGGTATGGTTGAACTCGTATCGGAATGGATGTTCGGATTTCATGAAAATTATATCGGAGTCCAAGGGGCGGGTCCCGTGTTGACTTTTGTTGACTTTTTGGAATAAATTTTTAAGTCGACATATTATTATCTAGAATTATTTCCGACGAATTTTAATGGAGTTATACAATTAATTTGGATAGATTTGAGCTGTCCGTAGGTCAATTCAAGCAAGAGGGCTATTTTGGAATATTGTCCTAACTTCAAAAAGGTAAGTGTCTTGTTTAACCTCGAGTGAGGGAATTACCCCTTAGGCATCGAGTCTTATGTGCCATATGTGAAATGTGAAAAGCCATGTACGCGAGGTGACGAGTACGTACTCGGCTTATGTATAAATTTTATTGAGTTAAAGTCATGAGCATATTGTGTGGTAAATTGGATAATTGTTGGTATATATTTAATCATCTAATTGTCTTGCCTAAATCCTTGTTGTTTTTGAATCTGTTGTGATATAACAATTTGATGTGATTGTTACTTGATTATTTATGAAATTTTGTGAGTATTGTTGGTTAATATTTCTTGGAAATTAATTCCAATATGAATTTTCTTATGCAATTAATTAATTTAAGCGAGCTTAAGAATAAGTGTTAATATAATTATCTAAATTTGCATTAATGAAGGTTTTGCTTTATGATGAGTAATTTCTATCTCTATTGATTGTTTTTGGGTGTTATATACATTGTGTGGAGCCTTGGGCTATTTGTTGTGAAATTAATTGATTTTTGTTATATTTTTGAAATTTGGTTGTAGCCATTGGGCAAATTGTGATATGAATTGATTTTATTATGTTGTCGTGTTAATTTTCCGTGTAAATTATTGTGTTGTGTGAGTTGTTATTTTGGAGCGATAAGGGTGGCTATAAGAGTGATAAGGGTGGCAATAGGAACGATAAAAGTGGCTATTGTCAGGGACGATATGTGATGATGTGGGATTGTGGTGTTGATAATTTTCATGTGATGTGATTTTTTTGTGTTTACTTTTATAGTGCAATTTGTCTGGTTATTGGTAAATTGATAACAATCTGATTTATGTTGAAATTGAGAGCTGTGGCTATTGCCAGGCAGATTATAAATTGAAATGTGGGCACGAGGTGCCGTGAGTAAATAATGAGGATATTTAGCACGTGAATTGTCCGTGCAGTTGTGATATGAAATGTGGGCACGAGGTGTTGTGATGAAACGATGATAATAATTGGCACGTGAATTGTCCTTGCAGTTGTGATATGATTTAATTATGGGCACGAGGTGCCGTGAAAATATAAAAATGGGTTGAGACCCGTGTTTACGAAAAATATGAAAATGAGTTGAGACTCGTATTTTTTATGATTATGAAATGAGGTGTCACATGTTGACTTTTTAATTGAAAGAATTATATTCAAAATATTTATTTGGAAGGATTTTTTATTCAAAAAAAATTATATGAAAGAATTGTATTTGAAAGATAATTATTTGAGAAAATTATATTTGAAAAGATTTATTGAAAGAATTATATTTGAAAAATAATTATTTGAGAAAACTACATTTGAAGGAGAGTTATTTGGAAGAATTTTATGTGAAGGATATTTATTTGAAAAACTTGAATTAATTGGGTGTATATGTATTATTAATTGTTGAGTGATGTTTATGATATTCTTGTTGTCTTGCTGCGCATACCACTGGTTGTTTTATCCTGCCCTTATTGCTATTTGTTTCCTAGTATTTTCTATATTATATTGCACAAGTTATTAGACTAGTGAGTGTCTTGACTGTACCTCGTCTCTACTCCATTGAGGTTAGTCTTGATACTTACTGGGTACCGACCGTGGCGTACTCATACTACACTTATGCACATTTTTGTGCAGAGCCAGGTATTGAAGATAACGGACTTGAACAGAGTTAAAGCGGGATCGTAAGGATTCAAGGTAGAGCTGCTTGGTCGTCCCAGTCCCTTGGAGTCTTTTCATTTCATTGTACTGTTAACTTGTAATCAAACAATATTGTATATTCGGTTCTCGTGATCATTCTATGTATTCGGTTAGAGTTCATGACTCAGTACTACCAGTCTTGAGATGTTGTATATTGTAATTATTTCCGTTGTTAGTTTCAAAATAAATAAATAATAAATAATGGCTTCAAAAATGTAATGAAAATCGACTTACCTAGTCTTAGAGACTAGGTGCCATCACGACTCCTGTGGTGGGATTTTGGGTCGTGACATCATCTTAGTGGTCATGCTAGGCGCGGATAGGCTCTAAGTGGCCGTGGTGGTAGGTTTCAAGTGACCGTGTTAGACGCAGATAGGCTCTAAGTGGTCGCGATTAGCGCAAGTAGATTTCAAATGGCCGTGCTAGGCATGAGTAGGTTCGAAGAGGCAATTCTTGGCGCGGGTAGGTTCCAAATGGTCGTGCTATGCTTGGATAGGTTCTTGGTGACCGTGCTATAGGTGTGGGTAAATTCCAAATAGTTGTGCTAGGCACGAATAGATTTCAAATGGCAATTGTAGGCGCGGTTAGGTTCAGTGCTAGGCTCAGGTAGGTTTCGAGTGCCGGTGCAAGGCGGGGTTAAGAAACTAACACACAACAAAAAGGGGGAAATACATAGTTATCAAAGTTTATAGGTGTGCGCAAGCTGGCATGGACACCACGATCTTCAATCATATAGGTAGTCTCATCTAATCATCTGCCAGATATGAATTTAAAGAGTAACAATGCTATAATACATGACTAACCAAGCAAGCAAATTCTGGGAATGCAACAAGTGACAAGGTTGGTAATACAATCAGCTCCGATATCAACTTTCTTCTTCTTTATTTGAATAAGTAATCAGCTCCAATATCAACTATTACAAGGTAAATAATAACTTTCAGTCTAACTCTCCTTAGTCTCAAACTATTCTGCCAAACAAAATTGACTGCAACATCGGAGGTACCATCAATCTAGTAATTCTGGTTACTGCAATATCAAAAGACTTATAAGTTAGTGGAGCTTTTCAAGGGTTAAATGTGAAAAAAGCAAACTGCTCGACAATTCATCTTTCATCAAAACCAGTATCCATATATCTACTCATCATAGGCTACAACTTTTATCCTTCAAAATTGGAATGCAAGATGCTGCTGCATAGCCATTGGATGTGATACTTCAAAAATGAGGCAGATTATGGTGAATCAGACAACAAGAAAGTTCAGCTTTAAGTTACTGAAACGTTACCAGACATCTCAGGTGAACGGATAGAAATTAGAGAAAAGCAAACTTCCGAGCAATATGTAAGCTGCACAATATGTCCAAATAATGTATCCCCATCTCTTGCTAAGACAATGAGATGCCATGACATATGAACCAAACCAGTAGAGAGGAGGGCTGGCAGACAAGAATCGAGTTGAAACCTGTCAAAATGGTCGGAAGAGAGTCAGATTCAGTTCAATATTAGTTATCCCTCCATTTAGTACCGAAAGCTAGATAAATATACTCCTAGAAATGACCGTCACTTCAGAAAAGGGAAGGAGGCCAGCTGACCTGTACGTGCATGACAAAAAAAGCTGTTGCAGCCATGAACACAAGGTGTAAAATGAAGGGAACAATAGTAACTGGTTTAAATCCTGGATTCTCTGTTGCTTCATCTTCCGATGGCTGTATCACATAGTTCTCTTCTCCCACAGCTGGTTTCCGCCTTCTAAGAGAGTTGCCTATCACAAGTAAAAAAATGAGCATTATCTTCACGTTTCAATACAAAATTCTGAAATCAAGTCCCATAGGAATGTGATGAAACATACTGCCAATCACTTTTATATGAGGAAGAGATGCAGTCATATTAATTCACAGATAACAATGGACATGCCATCACAAAGTGCATCAAGATGAACAAGGAGATCAACAGATGACGGATCAAAGCTTAGAAATTCAACTCGGAAGCAAATATTTGAAAGAAAGCATGGTTACAAGAACTACGAGTGTGGGCAAGTGTATCTGAACTCTATGCATAACTGCAGGACATTCAAAAATGTTCAATCATAAGCAATGTACCATTTTTGTCTTACCAACTAGCAAATTAAGTAGTTCCCATGTACTAGACCAGGAAAATGATGACAAATCTTGAGTTGTAACCAGAAACACCAAAACCCACCTTTCATACATGATAAAAACATACATCTTATGGAAAATGATTCAAAAAGCCAATTCATGTATCAAGCTATACCTTGCCCAGCATCAGATCGGTTTTCCACTGGAAAGCCAACACTCTTGGGTCCTGCACTTCTCCCCAGAGGAATGGATGAAGCAGCAAGTTCTTTATTAGGAGAGGATGCCCGAAACCCAAGTGAGACAAAAACCCCAGGCCACAGCTTCACATAATGTATTATTGTGCAGAAAGCAAGAGATAATATTGGGGACGCAAGAACAAAGTTTGGAATTTGTTTTACTTGAAAATACCTCAAGAAACCCACTCCCCTGAGACAGGAGAAACATCAAAGTTAGCCTCTCTTCTTGGCAGCAATCAGCACTGGGTTTAGATGAGGATACTGGCATTCTCCCTTCTTTTTTAAAAAACAAAAATCTACTCTCTTTATTCTTTTTTTTTTCCATTTTTGTGTCAAAAGCTGAAATAATGCCTGAGAATGAGATCAAACATGAAGCATTACTATCTTGGGATCACAAATCAGTTAAATGAACCTATTTCCTGTGACTAAGATCTGGCAACACAATGTGGAAATTTTTTGCAAAGCTACAACATAGGGAGGTGATCACGTTGCGACCGATCACCCATGGGAAACATCCCTTTCTAGAGAGATGTTCATTGATCTGGTCGTAGGGCCAACCAGACCCCCAACCAAAGTGGCATCCCACTTCAAATAGATTGCAAAAAGTTCAAATTGAAATAATACCTTAAGAATTTTTGCACAAAAATTAACAAAAAAGGGAAAGATTACAAAAGAATTTGATATAAATTGGTAAAAGCGGGAGATTGGACTGTGATGGGAAGATCAAGGTAGTTTTTAAACTTAGCCTTAAGGGTCTTTTAAGTTATTAATAGAAAATATAGGGGCAAAGATGAGTCTAGACCTTGAGGAGAGGATCGGACAAAATTATTATTCTAGGGTATTAGGACTTTCTAGAAGTATAATTGAAAATTCTTCTGGTATTAGTCTTAAAAAGAAAAACAATCACACACCCAGCGTTTCAGCACATAAGATAAAAGTTACAATCTAATATCTACCAAGTCAAATTTAATGCTAAAGGGGCAAGTGAGAGTTTCAAAAGGTAGAAAAGATATCAACATACCAATAATGACTTTGAATATAGTTGTAGAGTAAAGGAAGTCTTGCCTTGCACCAAGGCCTCATTTCATCTGGAATCCCTCCCACACACATGTTGAAGTAACCATAGGCTTGAAAAGCAATAAAGGGGAAAACGATAAACAAGCTACGCAAAGCCCCAGAAATAAGAACCAGCAAGGCTGCCTGGCAACAAGTGGAGGATTTAACCCGCGCAATCTAAAACGACTAAAACATTCTCTTCAGCTATACACAATATTTGAAAAATTCTGAGACTCATTGACACTCAAACAGTTTAATAGCTCATAATCATGACAACTATGAAGAAATTATAACACAAGCCACTGAAAGCTAACGCACTCCCTTAGTCCAAATGTGTCTTTATCTATATTGGGAAGTCCCGAAACGTTAAAAGATTCTATTTTGATAAATTAATTTATACAACTCTCACAAATTTGAACAATTTATGTTCTTTTAACTAATCAAATTTAAGCCGGCTTTCTATCAAACTAACTGTTTTCTTTCATTAAACAATACCAATATAATATAAAAGTCAGACTAACAACTAAAACACCCATCTCCAGTTAAATAGTCTCACATAGTATGGCAAGGAGGTAGCTCTATAAGGAGCATGAGACTCCATAACAAATTTGCTCAACCACCATAAAGTTTACAAAACTGAGATGTAACAAGCATATTGGGGATAAGACGATTCAGAGCAATAGAAGAAAACTAATTTATGAGAAGGAGAGGAATAGGACCGGCAAAGCTTTTGAGTCTAGATCAATTTGAGAGAGATAAAGGGAGATTTAAAGTGGGCGAAAACTTTTCTATACCATTAATGTTTTAGAATGTGGACCTTTTCTATACTAATTTTTTTATTGTAATGCAAAAGCATGTAGATAATAAGGTATAGATCTCAATATTAATTTCTTTCCTTTTTGTCCTTTGGCCAATAAAAAGTACAAATTTGATATGCCTTACTCTCTACCTCTCTATAATTTTTTTTATCTCGGATTAAAAGCCTCCAGGTCTCAGAGTTTGACCGTCTTGAGGTTACTAATAATAGTAACTACTTTAGAAACATGGCTCGGAAAGCCTGATAGGCTCATCTTGTTTTCTTTCGAGGATAATCCATTAAGCAACCCAACCCCACTTGAGCCATCAGCCATGAATATATTTCATTACCACCCATGGCACACTAGGTTTAATAGCACTCCCTGAAGCTCCTTGGAAAGCAGTGTGCCAACTACGGTGTCCGTGAACTCACAGTAAATCCGTGCAACTCAGTTTAGTATAAGCCTCTCGCACTTCTTAATATAGTGAGATTCAATTTAAGAACAATCATAATATATTAGGCACTGATCCAGAAAGAAAAATGCATCGGTGAAAGGAAGAACAGAAACACAGCAAAACTTACACAAGCATGCTTCCTAACAAAAGCTGCTTCATAGGACCTATGCATTGTCTGGAAACAAATATAGCCAGCATTAAGCACTCCATTCGACCTTGCAAATCCAGAGAGAGCAAGCCAAAGGGTTGCAAAGTTATTCGAACCCCTCATGAGGAAATACAATCCTCCAATGGAACACAGGGCATACATACTCTCAGTATATCTGTTAACACGAAGCACAGAACATACTCATATGTAAGTCCTCATAATACGAGGTCAACGCAAGGCAAGGCAACGTAAGGAAGAAAAAATTACATTGATGAGTAAAATATGGAAGCGGGATTAAGGCAAAACAATATAGAAGCTCTCAATGCCACCTCCGAGTCCTTCAAGATGATAACTGAGAGCCTGTGAACCAATAACATATATACAATAAGCAGATTAGGATAAAGGAAATAAGTACCTTCACAAATGTCCAAAGACAATGTGAATCCAATGAATTATGTGAGCATGTATATGAAATATCGTGATGAATATGTACGTATCACTTCTGTAGTATGTGTAAACTGAGTGAAGATGAATCTCCAAAAGATGACTCTTGGTATCATAAGCTAAATCTTCTCACACCAGGATAAGTTGTTATCAAGGACCAGTTTAGGGGAGCACTGTGTTGAATTTTCAACAAAAAGCCTACTAAAGTTGAGCTAAAGACAGCCATTACGAAGAAAAACCACAAAACTAATTCAACCACAGATCTGACAATGTATAAAACCTATACCTGTTAATCGGGCCGGGCCGACCTGTTTACAACTCGGTTCAGCCCGGTTCTGTAGCATTGGGGGCGGGCTGGGACGGGTTGGGCGGGGAGCGGGTTTCAAATGAACAGTTTTTTTATACCGGCGCACCGGAACCCGCTAAGCCCGCTAACCCGTTAACGGGTTTTTAACGGGCTACAGCCCGGTTCAACCCGGTATCAAGGAGATAATAGAAGTGCTAGATTACATGCATTTAAAGAAAAATGTGTACACTATGGACTAAAACCAAGACTCATGCCTGAAGAAATAGTTACTAGGTGGAATTATACTTATTTATTCTTAAAATGTTGTTATAAATATAGAATGCCTATAACTGAAGTTGCTAATTCTCATTGTACCGATCCTAGCCGTTTGTTAACATCTAGAACTTGGGATGTCATTGAAGATGTTGTAAAATCTTTACAAAAATTTTATGTGGCTACACTTGAGTTTTGTGGAGCTTATTATCCTACTATTACAAATGGTTTAGTTCATATTGCTGAAATTTCTCTTTTACTACATAATTTGAAGAAGAAAGAAGGATATACTTATGTTGTTGAATCTATGCTAGATAAGTTTAGAAAATATGTCTACCCAATTCCCCCTATTTACCTAATTGGTGCTATTTTAAACCATTCTATCAAAATGGCCACTTGTCACCAATTAATCAGTGCTTTATATTCTTATATGGATATTGGACCAACTGAAACTCCTGATATTGACACTTGTATTTCTAATCTACACAAACATTTAGAAACATTATATAATTATTATGCTAACATTGTTGATGCTTCTTCTGCTGTAGATGCAAATATTCCTTCAAGTTCAGTTTCTGATGTACTATTTCTTATTTTTTATAATTGTTGTAAACTTTTAATTTGCAAGTTCAAAAATAAAAAAAATCAAAAAAGAACTTGCAACTTAATTTGAAGTATTATATATTATTCAATAAAAATATCAAATGAAAGCCTTCGGAGCATGATCCTTACAGATTGCCTATTGGTCTTATTAAATAATTTTTTGTAGCCACTTACTTTCAAATTTCAATTTTAAAAATTTAAAATTCAAAGTTTAATTCTAAGCCTTAAAAGTTTGCAAACACTTAAGTATCAATAACATTGAATAAGAAAAATAAAATTTACTTAAAAAAAAAAAAAGTCCGGCCCGGTCCAGCCCGCTAAGCCGAACCCGGACAGACCAAAAAAAAACCGAAAAAGTACAACCCGCTAACAACCGAAATGTTAAACGGACGGGCTGGTTTTTTTTGTGTACAACCCGTCCCAGCCCGCCCGTTAAACACCTCTAATAAAACCACAACAGAAGCATGAGATTGCCCTATTTTTGTGCAAATTCTAGAAAAGTGATCCCACATTTACCTTTTGATTACGAAAACATGTCTAAATGTGTGACCAGATGGTAGTTACCAGCAAATACTAATCCGCCCGAAGAAATGGGAATTGGGTCTTGTAATCCCCCGAAAAGAGACAATAAGGAATCAGGACCTATTTTTAGTTGAAAGGTAAGTAAGTAACATACTAAGTATTTAACACTTATATTTCCAAATGCTTTGCTTTACAATTTGGAAGCAACTCATGTTCAAAACTAACTTGTTTTTGAAATGGAATGTTCAAAAACTAACTCAACTCAACATAGATCATTTATGTGTAGTTTTGAAGTGTTAAACTTCATGATTACTCTCAATCCATCAATCATCTATTCCCAATCCTAAATTAGTTGAGATGTCGCGGCATTGAATGCCTCTATAGATCAGAAAAAGACAAAAAGAAACATATTTTCATAGAGAAGTAGTACTTACTCAAAATAAATGAGCGAAGCTGCAAGTTTCTTAGACATGTTTAAAAACCTTAAAACCATAATGGATTATAAAGCTTATAAAAAGAGCAACCCCTATTAACATGTATATGTGTTTACTTAGCATCTATTAATTGAATAGCTAAACAAGAAACTATCCAGCATAGGACATTACCTGTAAAGATAAAAAGCAACCAAAACAAAAGCGAAGTTATTAAGCACATAGCCAGACAGCCCGAGAACAGCTCTTTGTCCGATAAAAGGTATCAATGGGGCAAATACTGCAAAAACAAATATTTGACAACTTCTTCAATCTATAAAGCACCAATTAAGAAGAAAAAGAATGATAACTTTTCCCCAAAACGAGAAAATGAAAAGTACCTGCACGATGAGCATCATTCTTATAGAGCAAGATACATTTTTTGAAGCATGACATGTAACAGATCAGTGATTTCACGTTTATCTACATCTATTCTATCAAATGACAATCCTGTCACTTACACAGTCTCTCATATATACCATCGACATGTAACAGAACAGTTATTTCGCGCTTATCTATATCTATACTCAGAGATGGATCCAAGATTTAAACTCTATGGGTTGCAAGTTGCAACCTTTAAGGTTTTTTTTTTTTTTGAGAAAGATTCCACCTTTAAGGTTCTTAGCATTGAACTCATCATATTTTTAAAGTTAATGGGTTCATATCTATTATTTGTTGTAACTTTAGTGGATTTTTACACATAAATTTATGCTCCCTAGAAAGTACTGGGTTCAGATGAAGCCGGTACTCCTATACAACATCCGCCCGTCTATACTACAAAATGCCAACCCTGTATTTCCCATAGTCTCTCTTAGAGCCAGTTTGGGCGTGCGGCTGCTTTTCGGGAAGTACTTTTTTAAGTGCTTCAAAAAATGTAATTTTAAAAAGTTATATTAAGCACTTCAATAAGTATTTGGTGCAATTAGCTTATGAAGCATCTAAAGTTTTTGCTTTCACAAATTAACCATAAGTACACATTTTTTATGCTTCAATTTGATAACAAATGCAAATTGCCTTTTGGAACATCCCCTAAAATTTAAGTCAGAAAGCTCCTAATTTTGTCATTGGCAACTTCTATTTAACACAAAACAATTTAATACTCCATTTTTTTGTACAGTGAAATACATGCATAGAATATGTAATTATTAATCCACAAAATAGCGTCATAAAATTCAAATAAATAAAAAAGAAGATAACCTGTTCGCGAAAGCAAGGAAATGCAAATCGGAAGCAAAGGCCAAAAAGCATATGCCTGTTCATATTCATATCCACACTGCGCGATTCGAACGAAGTACACACTATCCCAAACAATGCTATCCTCGATCGCCGATGCTAATCGCGGGAAGTGAACCGGCTCTGAACCGGATTCCGAACCAGGGAGGCAGCTAGGATTTATCGAAGCGGAGGTGTCGTAAGGGCTGAGCAGTGATCGCCAGAGAAGTATTAAGGAGATTAAAATGAGTCTCGAAAATACGGCGTATTTGAGAACGAGGTGAGTGTGGTGGTGGTTGAGATCGCCGGAGGATTTCCCGGTCATTTTCCCGGCGGTTATCGGCGGCGTTGTGCGTAGGAGAATTTAGGACGCCAAATTTTGTACACTTAGAAAGGAAAGAGATAAAAGTAATTAGTGTAGTAAATGTTATTAGTAGTAATATTTTTCATATTTGGCATCTTTATCTGAGGGGCCCACCAGTTACGTTTCCCACATAGGATATTCAGTAATAACTTTTTTTTTTAAAATAGAACTAGATTAGATAGAAAACTTTCTTAATATTATATAATGTGGATGTTGATTAAATACTCTGCGGTAAATAATTTTCCTGTATACTATTTAGTATCCCATTGAAGTTTATCTACGACCAACTGATGCAGGTAGGTTGCAAGCAACTAATGAAATGACTTGCACTGGCTTCTTATTAAACATGCAGATAACTTACAAGCAGCTCAAGAAAAAGACTCGCAACTACTTCCTAAGAAGCATTACAACTGTTTCCTGAAAAGCCTCGGAACTGCTTCATTTCTTCTATAAATTGAGGAGATTTCAGTTTAATATGTAGATTAGTTTGAAGTTGAATAATATATCAATCTCTCTATACTTGTTTTCGATTTATTTACTTTATAATTTTTATTTTATAACACGTTATCAGCATGATACTCTAACCAACTGAGTTCATTCAGAGCATTATGCAAAAAACTATGTCCTTGGGTGGTGAACAATACATTGGTTTTGTTAATTTTCAACTCTACGAAGAGATGAAATCCTTATGCTGTCGTTTCTCAAAGATGAGGCTTATTAATTTATAATTTTAATTTTATTTCTTTCATGAGCTTGAAAAATTATGTTTATTATCTATGTCCATCACGTGTTAATTCTAAGTAACTAGTGATGCAGGACTTGCAGGTATATTGTGATTTGAAATACAAATTTGAAGGCTAAGAAGACAATGGTATATTGAATCAACGCTTGCTATGCTACGTGCTTGTGCATACGTATTAGCATATAACAACTATTTTTTATATATACTTATTTTCATCATGTTGTCATCTCCATAAAAGATTACAAAGTGGATAACATTGTTAGGTCCACTTAAACTCCAGCAGAGTTCGCAGGAAATATACAACCACCAAAAGTGGCTATGTTTCGTATATCTTATTGTAACTAATTTTTATTAACCACCAGAAGTGATATATGCCTATGCCCACCAGAAGTTGTAATTTAGGCTTGTTATGGTTTCAATAGAAGATAAGTTAGAGAAAAATCCTCTATATTATATGCATGCCTTGATTTGCTTCTGAAGTAGCATTATTTTAAAAGAGGTTCTAAGCCATCACAGTTTGATATGGTTAATGCACGTTCAGATAATTATGTTCCATCTCCTGAAGGATGAGAACTTTTGATAAATATTAATCCATTCTCTGAAGTGAATGTGACAATATTAATAAAGCTCGTAAATATGAACATGCTCTTGATGTAAATATATTACAATTCACCTCCAGAAGAGGTAATGCGATTGAGAGAATATATACTCAATATTTTAAATTTCAAATTTGCCCCTGAAGTATGAAACAATTGAAATTTTCTCATGAAGCAGGAAAATATTATGAAACACTGTCTTTCTGTGCTTAAACATAATAATGAGCTATTCAAAGTTATTATTAAAACACATTTTTATTCCCTGGAGTGAATAAAGAAATACCACAACTCACCTTCCGAAGAGGTAGAATACTTTCTATAATAACCACATTGATATAAGTCCCCCCTCATAATTGGTTCGGGATCAGAAATTAAATATTTTTATTATTTACCACAACACACAAAGATAGATTCCCCAAAGAAGATTGTGGATATATGTTAGTTTTTCTAACATTAGGAGGATGGAATAAACATCTGAAAAATATGTTATATAAATTGAATTATTATTAGTATGATCCTCATTTAGAAGATAATTCAAGTCAAATACCAAAAGCATTTGTTGATCTAAATTTAAATATCATATTTCGGCTGCTAATTAAAATTAAAGTCCCTAAAGGATAGAGTTTACCGCACGTATAAAGCGTGGTAGACCAATCGGTTCCAAAGGTAATAATTCTTAAAAAATGATAGGAGCAAATGATCAAAATGTTCATAATAAGGAGGAAATGAGCTCTATAAAAGCCCACGACATAACATTTCATGAAATTTTAGAAGAAGTTCAAATACCTAAAAATAAAGAAAGTGATGAGATCTCAACAAGTTATGTCGCTTGCGAACCGATACAAAATGATCGTCAACGATATATTTGATACAATATAGTGCAACAAAATTATAAAAGATTGTGGGATTGGACCTATAGTCTAGACACCTGAAGATATCATGCTATTTAAATACAAGTCATAACCTATATAACTCATTTGATTAAATCTACATGAAAATCCCTGAAGGATTTAAAATGCCAAAGCACATTCAAAATCTTGAGAAATGTGTACAATCATATTACAAAGATCTTTGTACGGTTTAAATCAATTAGGTTGCATGTGATATAGTCGGCTTAGTGAATATTTGATGAATGAAGGTTATATAAATGATGTTATTTGTCAAGATATTTTATTAAAAAAATGGTATCAGAATTTGTTATACTTGTTGTTTATGTTGATGACATAAATCTTGTTGGAACTCTAGAAGAGCTCCAAAAGGCAATTGAATATCTTAAGAACGAATTTGAGATGAAAGGTCGTGGAAAGGCAAAATTTTGTCTTGGTCTGCAGATTAAATATTTATCAAACATGATCTTTATCCATCAATGTGCATATAAAGAAAGAGTCTTAAAATGATTTTACATGAATAAAGCGCACCCATTGAGTACACCAATGGTTGTTCGATCACTTGAAGTGAATAAGGATCCATTCCGTTCTCTAGAAGAGGATGAGCAATTCCTTGGTCCTGAAATACCCTATCTCAGTGCAATTGGTGCACTTATGTATCTTTCTAATACTTCAAGGCCCGACATAGCATTTTCTGTTAATTTACTAGCAAGATATAACTCTTCTCCTATACGGAAACATTGGAACAAGATTAAGCATATATTGCAATATTTAAAGGGAACTCTTGATATGGTTTGTTTTATGCTAACAATGGTAGTGCAGATCTTATTAGTTATGTAGATACAGGTTATTTATCTGATCCCCTAAAACTCGATCTCAAATTGGGTACGTATTTACATGTGGATGTACTCTCATATCATGGCGCTCTACAAAGCAATATGTTGTTGCTACTTCTTCAAATTATGCTGAGATACTAGCTATTCATGAAGAAAGTAGGGAATGCGTATGGTTGAGATCAGTGACTCATTTTATTCGAGAAAAATATGGCTTGAAATGTGATAAAAGACCCACAATTTTATACAAAGATAAAGTTGCATGCATAGCCCACTTGAAAGGAGGATTTATAAAAGGAGATAGAACGAAGCATATTTCACCAAAATTATTCTATACACATGATTTTCAGAAAAAATGGTGGCATTGATGTGCAACAAATCCGTTCAAGTGACAATCCGACAGATTTATTCACTAAATCTTTGCCAACTTCAACTTTTGAGAAGATGGTATACAAGATTAGAATTTAGACACTCAAATATTTGAAAAAGGTTTTTATCAGGGGGAGTAAAATATGCGTTGTACTCTGTTTCCCTTACTCATATTTTTCCACAAGGTTTTTCTTGTAAGGGTTTTAGTGAAATAGCTAGCAATGCGTATTACTAAATATGTGTACTCTTTTTCCTTCACTAAGATTTTTTCCCACGGGATTTTTTCTAGTAAGGTTTTAACGAGGCACATTATCTTTTAATGAACATCCAAGAGGGAGTATTATGAAAATATTATATTGTGGATGTTCATTTAATACTCCGCTGTAGATAATCTTGGTTAAGAAGATTATCCATTTAGTACTCTATTGAAGTTTATCTACAACCAGCTAATGCAAGCAGGTTGCAAGCAACTAATAAAATGACTTGCAACAACTTCTTATTAAACAGACAGGTTGCGAGCAGCTCATGCAGACATCTTACAAGCAGCTCAAGAAAAGCCTCGCAGTTGCTTCATAAAAAGCCTTGCAGCTGCTTCCTGAAAGGTCTCGCAACTGCTTCCTTTCTTCTATAAATTGGGAAGATTTCAGTTTATTATATAGATTAGTTTGAAGTTGAATAATATATCAATCTCTCTCTATACTTGTCTTTGATTTATTTACTTTATCATTTTTATTTTATAACACTTTTTTACTTTACTTTTTTGTGTAGTAATTTATAGGGAGCCAGGAAAGTCCATAAGCAATGACTTTGAGCTCGTGAAACCAGCCATAGTTTGAGTTGATAATATATTAATTGTTATAGTTTTGGGCAAGCAATTTCCGAAAACCAAGATTGATTCATGAATTAAAAAGATTCATGTATTTGAGATGAACTTAGTTTATTTATCTTGTACTTCTTGAATAGATCTTAATTTTTTCGTCATCTCTCTGTAACTGGAGATCATTGCAGAAACAGAAATTAACGAAAAATATATATGGATTGTGAACCATAGAGTGCAGTTGTGTAAAGGATTTCATGCATAATCAAATAATATAATCAATGCCAAATGACATTGTAATACGTAAACTATTTCAAAGACAGTCAATAGAAAAAATATAACTTGTCTTATAATATAACTTATCATGGTATTAAGCCAGATTTTATAGTTTTTATCACTTCTCCTATACGACCTTCTAATTCTTGAGCAATATTGTCCAACTCTTCATGAGGCTGATGATTCCCATACCAATTCATGATCAACAAATAGCAGATGCAAAAGTTAAGGTAGGTAGGAACTATTAACATTTCATAATACTTTTCCAAACGACTTGTGTTTATTTCTTCCTTAAACTAGGGTCTGAATATAAGGACGCATATGACAGTCAAGAATTTGTGAATGCCAAGGACAAGTTCGCTCAACTCTGGACCATACTGATTCAACGACTTAGAAACTTGAGATTCAAAGAATCTTGAAGTCCACGGTCAGCAAATCCATTCATAAGGCCAACAAAGAAAAACTGAGGTGTTAACCAAAAACAGTAATAGGGTCAACGTAAATTTCTATTTTAATCTCGACCCTTTTTATCTCCACATGACGAAGCCTGTAAACTTCAATCCTCCAAGCGGTAACACAATATATTACAGAGCATAACATTTGGAGACTAATTCTGTTCAGCAAAGGACGTCGTGCATTTCATTTGTTATCAGGCGGAGGCATTATCCTGAGTACAACTGAACTTGTGAGTGTCATGACAATAACAAACACAACTATTGTCATGACCATCCATGTAGTTAGCTTGTTAAAAAAAAGGTGGTGGTTGCTATATCTCCTCGGGGGCGGCCCAAGAGTCAAGCCACTAAAGCAAAGGCTTTAGGCTCCAAATTTTTCTTTTATTTTTCTACTCGTATTTGTATTGAGACCCCAACTAATCTAGATTCGTACCGCGTAAGGCCTAGTAAAATAGAAAACACGCTTTAACATGATTTTTTTAACCACAAGACTCGAACCCAATATATTTAATTAAGGTAAGTTGGATCAAATACATCTCACAATAATCTTTAGAGCTAGGGTCTAAATATATTGGGTATGTTAAAATAAAAAATAAAATATTTTATAAAAAAACAAGATAACTTTTAATTTAGTAGTGATGTAACCGTTTGAGCAAAACATGCAGAAAGAGAATCACTCCCCCTAAACCCTTGTCGCGAATATAAAACTTTTCATTATTTAAATTTTACGAGTGACTCATTAGTGAGGTATCTATATAAATTTGGTTCTATTATCTAAGATCAACAATATCTTAGAAGAGACTAAATTATTTATAAAAAAAATTATTAACAACTGATGTTAGGCCAAAATTCTATACTTTTAGCACATTACTCGCCCTATATTTTGTTGGTTTAAGTGAGTTATTGTGCGGCAATTGCCTAAATTGTGTTGTTCTATGTGTAGGAACATCGGAATGAATCATCGATGTTATGATAATTTTTTTTCCTTCTAAAAGGCCCCAAATTAAAAATTGGCTTTAGGCCACCAATCTTCTTGGACCGCCCCTGAATAATCTCCTACAAGACTGTATACAAGAAATGTTGACCACAATGGAATCATCTTTACCAAGTATTTCACTTCCCTCACTTTTGTTGCCTTAAAAGATCTATATATTTCTTGCTCCATTGATAAGTGGGGATTTTGACTACTTATTAGCGCCTTTTAACTTATGTTTTAATCTAAAAATATTGAATTATGCTCCAGGAACTAATAAAATTGTACAAAATTACAGGAATGCTGGAAGCTGGGCTCTTAAGATGAAATCTGATTCAAAGAGGAGTAGTCCAAGCACAAGGCAACAAAGAGCACGGAGGCACACAATGTGCGGTCCGCAGAAGAAATTGCGTACCGCAGAATTCCACCTGCGGCCGTAAACAAAGAAGGAAAATTCAGCAGACATTTGCACAAATTGCGGACTGCACATAAATTATGCGGCCGCAAAAGCTGGGCTAGGATTCAAGATCAGAGGGTATGCAAATTTACAAGTCCTGAGTCTCTATGAATTACGGACCGTACAAAAATTGTGCAGCCACAGAAGAAGTGCCTTGCGACCGCATACCTAATTATGCGGACCGCAGAAGATTGGCTTGACCGCAGACCTAATTGTGTGGACCGCAGAAGACTTCCTCGCGACTGCAGTTCAGAAATATGCGGTCACAAAACTCCACTTCCTGCCAAGATGAAGAAATCTGCGGACCGCACATGGAATTGTGCGGCTGTAGAACTTACCGAGGGATATTTTTGTCCGAAATTTTTAGACTTGTATAAATAGAAGAGTTTCACGAATATAGGTTAAGTTTTGAATATCAACAATCACTGTAGCCATTTTTCTTTGCCAGTTTTGGAAGTTTACTTTTCTTTGGTGTATTTTACAATAGATTTAGTCATTTTAATCTTTAATTATGAGTTTAATTAGTCTTTCTTCTTTATTTTTTTCAGCCCCAAGTATGAGTAGCTAGATATTTACTAGGGTTGTGACCCAACCCTAGTAGGTAAACCTTATGGGTATTTAATTTATTGCTTGTTTATGATTGAGTATTTATTATTTAGCTTAGTTCATGCTTTATTTTGAGGAATTAATGGTTGTAAATATTAGTTCATGCCTATTTGGCTTAGTCTCTTCTTGAGAAAGAGAGACCTAGTCTAGGATAACTTGGCTAACAAGAAATTGGTCAATTGAGAGATTGGTTTACCAATTAAAGGGTTCAACCTAGAGATAGTAATAACCCGACTTGAGCTTTTATCAACTGTTTTGTGTGATACCCATTTGGTCTTGAGAAAACCGAATTGGGCAAAACCACTCTCTGACCGAGAGGTATTGAGTGGGTAATTTAGAGTTGATAGCTATAATATACCCCAGTCAACAGAACAAATATTGAAGTCTTTATTCCATTAGGCAAACACCTAGGTAATGGTCACAACCATAGGCTTTCTATCAATTTGGAAAAACCCCAAAAAATAGTTATCTCTAGTTTTCTTTCTTTATTTGGCAATCAATAGAGTAAAATTAGAAATAGAAAACCACTCTTTTTGTGGAAGTGCAATCTCGATACTTTAATTACACACATTGAAATATATACCCCTAACTCCCATTTTAGCTTCCTATGGATTCGACCCCGACTCTTAGTTAGGTTTCTATAATTGCAAACGACCGTTTCATACTTCTTTTGAGGTGTGCATTTGGACGCGATCAATTTTTGGCGCCGTTGCTGGGGATTTAAAAACGGTGTTAGCTATATATTTGGGTGTGTTTTTGGAGTATCTACTTTTCCTTCCGTGTTACTAACTTGTTTGAGAAATTGTAGGTACAACCATGGCAAACAATGAGCTCGAAAATATTACTTTGGGGGGTGTGGACGTTGAAGATGACCAAGTGGATGAGGTTTCTCTTGAACCTCAAGCCAATAAAAGAGGCTGAGTGCCTCATGACTATGTGCCCGCCCCACCCCACCTCCACGACGAGCGACTTCATACTGGGTGTTACCCAATAAAGGATATGCAAGTGTAATAGTCCATCCCCGTATTCGGGAAGGCAACTTTCAAATGACCAATGTGATGCTCACTTTACTAGAGCAACGAGGTTTCTTCACCGGTGCTCCAAGTCAAAATGCATACAAACATTTGAAGGGGTTTGTGGACACTTGTTGGGGGAGCAAGCAAACAAATGTATCCGAGGATTTATTGAGGCTAAGGCTTTTTCCCTTCTCTCTATGAGAGAAAGATTTAGATTGGTTAGAACGTTTGCCGAACCATTCCATTCACACTTGGAATGAGTTGGCGAAAAAGTTTATTTCAAAATTCTTCTCTCCGGGGCACATGGCTACACTTTGGGATGAGATTTTGGCATTTAAGCAAGATCCCAATGAACCACTACACGAGATATGGAAGCAGTATAGAACAATGGTCAAGGAATGTCCCAACAACGATATGACAAAAAACATGATTCAACAAACCTTCTATCGTAGGATTAACATGACCAACCAATGTGTGGTAAATCAACATGCCGGTGAAAATTTTATGACTACGCCTTATTGCGGAGGCATGTGAGATTTTAGATGAAATGGCGGAAACATCATCGGCGTGGCAATCCTAGGCTAATGTTTCATAAGGTGATCCCAACGTGATCCACCTTCACAAAGAGTTGCATGACCATGGGCAAGCCATAGCCAAATTGACTATCACCGTGAATCAACTAGCAAAGGCTCAACTTCAACAAGTGCAACATCCTAAGCAAGTCAATGCCATAGAGGGAGTGAACATGATGGTGAACAAAAGAAGGACCAAGGGTCCGCAAGTGCAACATCGAGTGGAAACTTATGTGTAAGAAGATAGTGGGTTTGATCAAGACGATTCTTACAATGAACAAGAGGATGAGGTGCAATATGTGAACAACTTTCAAGGGCAACAAAACAATTTTCAAGGCCCAAATCAACAATGGTGACCTCAAAATAATCAAGACAATTGGAATTCTAACAACTAAGGTAATTGGAGTAGTGGAAACAATCAAGAGAATTGGCATAACAACAATCAAGGAAATTGGGGGGGGGGG
>AWOL01S0029078.1:60953-83813 GCA_000715115.1 Nicotiana otophora | reverse complement strand
GAGTTTATTTAATCTTATTTGTTGATTCTGAAACATTTGGCTTGTAATAACTTGATACTATTTTCTTCTTTTCTTTCATTATGTATATATCTTCTCTTTCTCCCTCATTATGTATATTCGTTATGCTTTCGATAGTTTTTGCTTTGTAGCTTCTTTATATTTGTTTTCTTATTATTTAGTGTTTAATTTAGTAGTTTCTTTTTGATTTAGTACCTTCTTTTTATGTTTTAATAGATAATAAGCCTTTGGTTTTATTAATGCCACGGTTCTTTCCAAAGGTAGTTATTGTGTGAACTGGGTGACTCGTCCCAACGATGGATGGCGTGACAACCTTCTTAAGGGAATGAGTCTGTTTTTTATGTTTATGTAATAATAGTAGTAGTAATGAATAAAAAGACCTAATTAAGTCAAGCTCGAAGAGTCAAATATGCTTCATTTGGTACCAACACACTTAACAACGTGCTTATGGTTAGAAATAAGGTTTTAAAAAGAAATAGCTTTAGTTAGTGACTTTGTGACTCTGATGTTGACTTTATAAACCATCGAGTGGTTTAATTTAACCATAGTGATTTTCAATCCTGAATGTGGTCATTGTGGGCCATCAACTCTATCATCTTTAACAATCTAGTTGCGTGATAGGTGAGTTGCTTTGTTGTTAGTCCAACTACCCGTGCGAAAGGTCTAGAACTTGCACCGAATGTGTTTCAAGGCGAAATCCTAAGTTTTGCTTGGCTTGAGAAGTGGTTGTAGGCTTACCTTGGCCCGTTTGAGTTTTCTATTGCCTACTAATGATGTCATCCCTAGTAAATCTCTTCGAGCCTTTAGCCTTTCTCATTTGAAAACTATGTTACAAGCCTTTACCCGTTCTATTGTGACCCTTTCTTCGCACCCAAGTTTTTCTTAACACTCATGTGAAACAAATGGATAAAAATATAAGTTTGGGGGAGAGACGAGGAAATTGAAAAAGGGTATCAAGGCACAAAAAGAGAAAAAAGAAATGATGAGAAGAAAAGGCAAAGAAAAGAAAAGAACAAAAAGACAAATGCAACAAAATGAATAAGTATAAGAGTTGAAAGGATTCAAAGAAAGGCAATGATCCCAAACATGGAGAAATATGAATGTAATGATCAAGAAAGAGTGATGTTAAGTCTCTCTAGTCCCCCAAGGAAAAGAAAGTGCCTCAAGGAATTGGCAAAGTGTAAGCCAAGAAATGAATGATGGAGTGCTTAAGGAAGGTGTAACCACTCAACCATATTGTATCCAACCCTAATCCAAAAGCTTTCATTACATCCCTAAAGAAGTCCTATTTGATCTCGAACCAAGTGAGCTTACATTAGTGGCGATCTACATGAGAGGCAAGCCTATGGTACTTGAAGCCGTACTTGCGATATTTTCTTGAGAGAGACGAGTGAACCTTTCGTAAATCTTGGATTGAGTGTTAAATTTCTTAAGTGAGCTAGGCAACCAGAGAGTAGAGGAGGATGAGTTTAGAATCCACAATGACCTACATGATAGAGAAAGAGTCCTTGATGAGTAAAGTCAACTTTTGATACTCAAATATCACTTTAGAACTATATGTGCATAACTGTTTAACTTGTCACCTTGTTGATAATACATAAGTAGTGTGGGTAATTGTTGGTCCCAACTGAGGTGTAGATGGCTCACCTTTGACTCGCTGAAATGACCCTTAACTTTTGGAGGTGGGAACTAAATTGTTTGCTTGAGGACAAGCAAAGACTTAAGTTTGGGGAAGTTGATAAGTGGGGATTTTGACTACTTATTAGCGCCTTTTAACTTTTGTTTTAGTCTAAAACCATTGAATTATGTTCCCGAAACTAATGAAATTGTACAAAATTGCAGGAATACTAGAAGTTGGGCTCCCGAGATGAAATCTGACTCAAAGAGGAGTAGTCCACGCACAAGGCAACAAAGGGCACAAAGGCACACAATGTGCGGTCCGCATAAGGAATTCTCCGATCGCAGAAGAAATTACGGACCGCAGAACTCCATCCGCGGCCGCAAACAAAGAAGGAAAACTCTGCAGACATTTGTGCAAATTACGGACCGCACATGAATTGTGCGGCCGCAAAAGCTATGCTAGGATTCAAGATCAGAGAGTATGCAAATTTCCAAGTCCCGAGTCTCTGTGAATTGCGGACCGCACAAGAATTGTGCGGCCGCATACCTAATTATGCGGACCGCAGAAGATTGGCTTGCGAACGCAGACCTAATTGTGCGGACCGCAGAAGACTGCCTCACGGCCACAGTTCAGAAATGAGCGGTCGCAAAACTCCACTTCCTGCCAAGATGAAGAAATCTGCGGACCGCACATGGAATTGTGCGGCTGTAGAACATCCCGAGGGGCATTTTTGTCTGAGATTTTCAGACTTGTATAAATAGAAGAGTTTCACGAAATTAGGTTAAGTTTTGAACATCAACAATCACTGTAGCCGTTTGTCTTTGCCATTTTTGGAAGTTTACTTTTTTGGGTGTATTTTACAATAGATTTAGTCATTTTATTCTTTAATTATGATTTAATTAATCTTTCTTCTTCATTTTCTTCAAACCCAAGTATGAGTAGCTAGATTTTTATTAGGGTTGTGACCCAACCCTAGTAGGTAAACCTTATGGGTATTTAATTTACTACTTATTTATGATCGAGTGTTTATTATTTAGCTTAGTTCATGCTTTATTTTGAGGAATTAATGGTTGCAAACATTAGTTCATGCCTATTTGACTTAGTCTCTTCTTGAGAAAGAGAGACCTAGTCTAGGATAACTTGGCTAACAAAGAATTGGGTCAATTGAGAGATTGATTTACCCAATTAAAGGGTTCAACCTAGATATAGTAATAACTCAAATTAAGCTTTTATCAACTGTTTTATGTGATACCCATTTGGTCTCGAGAAAGCCGAATTGGGCAAAACCACTCTCTGACCGAGAGGTATTGAGTGGGTAATTTAGAGTTGATAGCTATAATACACCCCAGTCAACAGAACTAATATTAAAGTCTTTATCCCATTAGACAAACACCTAGGTAATGGTCACAACCCGAGGATTTTTATCAATTTGGGAAAACCCCAAAAACAGTTATCTCTAGTTTTCTTTCTTTATTTGGCAATCAATAGAGTAAAATTAGAAATAGAAAGCCATTCTTTTTGTGTAAGTGCAATATCGATAATTCAATCACGCACATTGAAATATATACCCCTAACTCCCATCTTAGCTCTTTGTTGAATTCGACCCCGACTCTTAGTTGGGTTTCTATAATTGCAAACGATCATTTTATACTTCTTTTGAGGTGTGCATTTGGACACGATCAATTTTTGGCGCCGTTGTCGGGGAGTTAAAAACTGTGTTAGCTAATATATTCGGGTGTATTTCTGGAGTATCTTCTTTTTCTTATGTGTTACTAACTTGTTTGAGAAATTGTAGGTACAACCATGGAAAACAATGAGCTCGAAAATATTGCTTTGGGGGATACGGAATTTGAAGTTGCCCAAGTGGATGAGGTTCCTATTGAACCTTAAGCTAATAGAAGAGGTCGAGTGCCTCGTGACAATGTGCCCGTCCCACCCCCACCTCCACCACGAGCGGCTCCACACCGGGTGTTACCCAATGAAGGATATGCAAGTGCGATAGTCCCTCCCCGTATTCGGGCGGGTAACTTTTTAATCACCAACGTGATCCTAACTTTGTTAGAGCAACGAGGTTTCTTCACCGGTGCTCCAAGTAAAAATGCATACAAACATTTGAAGGGGTTTGTAGACACTTGTTGGTGGAGCAAGCAAACACCGAGAATGCATTGAGGCTACGGCTTTTTCCCTTCTATCTACGGGGGAAAGCTTTAGATTGTTTGGAACATTTGCCGAACCATTCCATTCACACTTGGGATGAGTTGGCGGAAAAGTTTATTTCAAAGTTCTTCTCTCCGGGACACATGGCTACACTTCGGGATGAGATTTTAGCATTTAAGCAAGAGCCTAATGAACCATTACATGAGATATAGCAGCGGTATAGAACAATGGTCAAGAAATGTCCCAACAACGATATGATGGAAAACATGATTCAACAAACCTTTTATCGTGGGATTAACATGACCAACCAATGTGTGGTGAATCAACTTCCCGGTAGAAATTTTATAACTACGCCTTATGTGGAGGCGTGTTAGATTTTAGATGAAATGGCGAAAACATCATCGGCGTGGTAATTCCATGCTAATATTCCACAAGGTGATAACAACGTGATCCACCGTTATCAAGAATTGCATGACCATGGGCAAGCCATAGCCGAATTGACTACCACCATGAATCAACTAGCAAAGGCTCAATTTAAACAAATGCAACATCCTAAGCAAGTCAATGCTATAGAGGGAGTGAACATGATGGTGAACAAAAGAAGGACTAAGGGTCCGCAAGTGTAACATCGAGTGGAAAATTATGTGCAAGAAGATAGTGGGTTTGATCAATACGATTCTTACAATGAACAAGAGGAGGAGATGCAATATGTGAACAACTTTCAAGGGCAACAAAACAATTTTCAAGGCCTAAATCAACAACAATGGTGGCCTCAAAACAATCAAGGCAATTGAAATTTTAACAACCAAGGTAATTGGAGCAGTGGAAACATTCAAGAAAATTGGCATAACAACAATCAAGGAAATTTGGGGGGAGGGGGGAGGGGGTAATAATAAAGGCGGATGGAACAATAACCAAGGCAATCGGGGGTCGGATTTTCAAAGGCCCCCGATGTATCAACAACCGAACAACCCGCCCCCTTATCCTTCCCATGGTCCTAGTTATTCAACCAGTGAGATGGGGCGTATTGAGAACATATTCAAGCAAATGATGGAAAAGAATGTCGATTCGGATGCTCAACTTGCCTCACACAGCACATCGATCCACAACTTAGAAGTTCAAATGGGGCAAATCTCTCAAGCTCTCAATTCTCGTCCTAAGGGGGCACTACCAAGTGACACGGTGGTGAACCCAAATGGTGGGAACAAAACGGGGCATACCATGGCCATTACTACAAGAAGTGAAAGAGGTGGGAATGCACCCACCTCAGGTCGTGGGATAATAGCAATATCCCCGTAGTTTAAGTATGAAAGTTGGATAAGATAGTTTAGGAACAAGGGCGACTCAAAAAATTTGGTGGTGTGAAGCCAAATTTTAAAAAGAATCTAAATTTTATAGGTCTATACAAATATATGCAAAATGTTTAATTTTATCTTTCTTTTTTTCGCTATTTATTTATAGTGTAGTATTCTTACAAGATATAATACTTTTTAACTTTACGTAGTAATATTGTTATTTATATTAGCAAGGGTTAATTCAAGTTAATAAGATGTTAGCCATATATTTGCAAGACATTACTTTGGATCTTGTTGGAAAGAACTTTATTAATTAATACGAAGATTTGAGTAGTTTAATTCAAAGTTCTAAAATATTTCTAATGTTAAAAGGTAGTCATTTTTTGTTTATTTCTTTTTTACATAAAATTTGTACTTTTTTTGGCAAACTTTAATATTGTCTAAGCAAAAATATTGTTATGTATTCCACAATTTTAAAGTCTTAAAATTTTGGAGACCTAAAACAAAGACTTTACTAGCCTTACCATTGAGCCACCATGATACTGGTCGACTAATTCAAATTCATATTCATATTCATATTCATATTCATATTCACAGTGTTCATTGGAGGGAAGCCCTCCTTCTTCATTTATATTAGTAATAATAGGAAATGCGCTCGGGCGTACGGTATTTGCGATAGCACACCGAGGTTTTTCGAAAAATAATTAAAAGAAATATGAGCAAATCAAAGAGTATTTTCCTACGATTTTTTCGGTACTAGTCTACTAGAGACTAATAATAGTGTCTAGATATTTGTTGAAGCAAATAAAATAGTAAAATAAACTTCTGCTCACACGTGGGGAAGTTATTTTTTTGTGGAAAATATTTTTCATGGAAGTGGCTTATATCGTATAGAACACTACACCAACACAATTAGATTCTCGATTTTTATAATTTTCCAAGTCATGGCAAAAAGGATGACTCAAAACTTTCGAATTTGCAGCGATAATGTGCTACAGCATTCATTATCAACCTAAAAAACAGCTTATTTGAATGTAATGTTATCACTGCTCAAAGGAACTCAAGCATGAATCAGGTCCATACACAGTTTATACAAACACGAACAGATTCAAGCACAAAGTATGCACGTGAAGGAGATAAGCTGAAGTGGTTATATCTGATATTTCCTGAACGAAAAGGTTGCATAATTGATAAGGAAAGGATTCCTCACTCGAAGAGAACTCTATCCTAAATAAAGGAGGAATTAGAAGTTAAAGATAACTAGAACTCTTCCACCAAGGAAGAGTAAAACATTATACTTCTAGTTATTTCCTATACATTGCAGGATGTTCTCATTTTATAGGCACGCACTCACGTCCCGAACTACCCCCTAGACGTGATTGACACCCAGCTAACACCACCTGCCAGGCGAACCCCTTTCTCATATGTTTAACCATTTACACAAACACTGAGAGAAAAATAAGTGCATGTCTAAAAATATTATTAATTATTAAAGACGAAATAGGTATCAACCAATACCTTAGTCAATCGATAAAAAAAATAACAATCACTCAAGTAATAAAACTCTAGCCCAACTCCCACATTAAGACCATGGAGCATCTAACAGAGTAATGAGTTTAATTGACGGGTATGCAAACCCTAGGGAAAAGAAAATAACTAACACGCACTAGATAAAGCTGAAACGAAAACCTCCACGAATAATGCGGTGGCTCACCTTAGAAATAAGATCCACTCGAACGAACTCGTCAGCTACTAACTCTGTCTCCCATAACGATATCTGCATAGAGATGCAGGTAAGGAGTGAATTATACACAAATATAACCCAGCAAGATCATCGACCCGTCACTTTGAATACTTCTGGAACAAGTGTTAGAAAATACAAATACAGCACAACAAAAACGATATGATAAATACAATGATTATAAATAACTCAATATATATGTATCAACAGAGTTAATAAGAATTAACCAACAAAAGTACTCATATCTTAACACAGTACACAACAAGGACTTGTTGTAACTACAGTGAAAGAAATTAACTGACATCTCTACGAATCCACACCGGCACCACAATGCCTTAAATATGTAACAGAGCATACACAATGTTCTGTGAAGCTGTCACGCCCAAAATCCGTTAAAGATCGCGATGGCGCCGGACACCACTGTCAGGCAAGCCAACACTAAATAGTTAATTAAATCCTCATTTTAATATTTTTAAAATTGTAAATTTACTTCAATTTATCTAGTAAAAGATGAATTTACAGAATAACTAACAATGTTTTTCAATTTCAATAGTGAACATCCCATAATTATCGCAGAACCCGGTGTCACAAGTGCATGAGCCTTTTCTAGAAATTAAAATTAAAATACGATAACTGTCCGGAATACAACTTGGTCAAGAAAGAAAATACAATACTCTGAAGGAGACTCTGCTGGTTGCGGTGCGTCGTATAGAATGCAGCTCACCTAAATTCCCGTCATAATCGCGCCTTTGCGCCCACAAGACCGCTAAACATATGTGTACCTGCACAAAAATATGCAGCAAGTGTAGTATGAGTACGTAATCAACGCGTACCCAGTAAGTATCTCGCCTAACCCCGAAGAAGTAGTGACGAGGGGTCGACTTCGACACTTACTATGAGCTATAAATGGGATATCAATGATATAATTAAGTATGGATTATATGAACGGTTGCAAGCTCAATATTTTGAAGTAAGTAAGTAGTTCTTTCATAATTACAAAATCTCTAAATTTATCTCCCATTATTTAACAATTTAACTCAGACCGAGGAGGAAATATCATTATTTATAAATTTCAAGGCAAGCAATACAAGCATGTGCAAATCATGCGGAGGTCGTACGACCCGACCCAACAAATATTCAAATCGTGTACTGCCAGAGGGTCTAATGAAGCGAACCATAGATGCATCTATTTACTATCGAGGCGCTCGGCTCGATCCACAAATAACAATTATTTTCAAGAAAACACAAGTTTCTCATTTACAATCAAGTGTCTTATACAAACCTTCAAGTAAGTGAATTTAACCTTATACAATTCTTTTATCAATTTCTATCATGACTAAGTGATTATATTAGCAAGTAAGGGTACAAACATTTCAAGTATAGTATGATACGGGTCCTAAACTACCCAGACAATAGCATAATAGTAGCTACGTACAGACTCTCATCACCTCGTACGTACGTAGCCCCCACAATTAGGTACAAACATTTATTTAATTCACCTATGGAGTTAATTCCCTCTTACAAGGTTAGAAAGAAGACTTACCTCGCTCTGAAGTTCCATAACCGGTTTCCGAGCCCTTCAAACAACTTGAATCGATACACAATGCTCCAAAACTAGCCAATGATTATGCAAACCCATTAATATATACTTAAATACTCAATATAATCCAATTTATAACAATTTCTAACCCCGATCGAAAAGTCGATAAAAATCACTCTCGGGCCCACGTGGCCAGATTCCGAAAATTTTCGAAGATAAACTTTACCCATAACCTCACGAACTTAAATATATAGTGTATTCTCAATTCCATGCCCAATTTCGTGGTCAAAGACCAAAAATACCAAATGCTAGGTCTTCTACCAAAACACTCCACAATTTATACTAATTTCCATGTTTAAATCCTTATACCAACCATGTATGTAACTTATAATAAGTGGGAACCACTTACCTTGGCATTGATGACGAAGAATGAGCTCCAATCTCGCTCCAAGATCGGCTCTCATGGAGAAAATAGGGTGAAAATGAGCCAAGCCCTTGTTTTTAAAGAACACACTTCCCAGCCCCGACGTTCGCACCTACGGTGCCTTGGCCGCATCTGCGGTCCCGCACATGCGGAAATCCCATCGCAGGTGCGGCTCCAGCTCGACACAACATTCTCGCACCTGCGCTCCATGCGGCGCATCTGCGCGTTCGCTCCTGTGTTACTCTCTTCGCACCTGCGCCTTCGCAGGTGCACAAATCTTTATGCTCCTGCGGTTCTCAGCAACCTGGCCCTTCCGTTTCTGCGAGCCATTTTCCCGCACCTGCGACCCTCTTCACACAGGTGCGGTTACACCAGATGCTCAGCTGCTTCAGCCCTTTTTCAAATTCCAAATTCGATCCGTTAACCACCCGAAATCCACTCGGGGCCCTCGTAACCTTAACCAATTATACCAATACATCCCAAAATACATTCCGCACTTAGTCGAGCCTTCAAATCACATCAAACAATGTCGAATTCATGAATCACACCCCATTACAAGCTTAATGAACTTTAGAATTTCAAACTTCCTCATTCAATGTCGAAACCTATCAAATTACGCCTGATTGCCCTCAAATGTTGCACACAAGTCACGTTTGACATTACGGACCTACTCCAACTTACGGAATCGGATTCCGATCCCGATATCAAAAAGTCCACTTCCGGTCAAACTTCTCAAAAACCTTCAAATTTCTAACTTTAGCCAAATGATTCCAAAATGACCTACGGACCTCTGAATCCACTTCCGGACACGCTCCAACCACCAGAATCACCATACGGAGCCATTCCTAGACTCGGAATCCCAAACGGACATCGATAACATAAAATTCACCTCTACCCCAAATTCATGAAATTTTTCCAAAGTGCTAACTTCCACAATAGGTGCCGAAATGCTCCCGGATCATCCATAATTTGACCCGGACATACCCCTAAGTCCAAAATCATCATATGAACTTGATGGAACCTTCAAATCCCGATTTCAAGGCCGTTTACTCTAAAATCCAATCTTAGTCAATTCTTCCAACTTAAAACTTTCGAAATGAGAATTTTCTTTCCAATTCAACTCCGAACTTCCCGAAATTCAATCCCAACCACGCGTACAAGTCATAATACCTGAAGTAAAGCTGCGCATAGCCTCAAACCACTGAACGACACGCTAGAGCTCAAAATGACCGGTCTGGTCGTTACATTCTCTCCCACTTAAACATACGTTCGTCCTCGATCGTGCTAAGAACTGCTCTGGAGTTGTCTGAAATCACTGCTTAACACCTCGTGCACCTACCCGTGCTACCACAACTCAGTTGAGCATACTGGCTTGAGTAAATCTGAAGATTCCCCTTTTTGCTTAGTCAAATTAGCCTTAGAGCCAAATTCCAACATCCGGAATCTTCTGCCAGGCCTGTTTCCAACGTACAATCACCGTATCAATCACCACACAATGTACCAAAACATGACTGCATACCTTTGCTAAATTCACACTATGCACCGCATAATTCACATGACCATAGTAACATCCTCTGATAACAATAGCCGAAATTCCACGAACCTGATGCTCACCATGCACCTCAGACATATAAGTCTGGTTCCAACTCTTGTAATGATGCCGCAGCGGAAAAGATGCGCAGAAATTTACAACCAACTGTCGAGTCAACCATTCATTGAGTTTCTCCCCTTGACAAGAACCATTACCTCATTCTGGACTGAATACCAATACTTACCCTTTAACTATGCCTTATACCGATCTGTTCACACTGACGCCATGCCCAATAATTTCGTCTCTCCCGGTATAAGCTGTTTAGGCAATAAGCCACCTCAAACACTGCCAAAAGTCTCATGTGATGTCACAATGTGCCAATAAGCTACAAACTTGAATGTGATACATAAGGAAAACGAACTCCGGAAAGAACTACTCAACCCATGTAACTAACTAGACAACTGAAAAGGTGTTACGAACCTTCCTCAGAAAATGGAAAACAAATCACATGAAATTAGATATAGGGGACTGTACTCAACATCACACTGTTGCGGCGCGCAACCCGATTCGAACATAAAATCTATATAAGGAGATACTTACTAAGCTAGAATACTCATTATTACAAAACACCCGAATATCGGCCACGAGCACGCTAAGTGCATAATACCATCCCTGGGGAGACAGATAGTGCCATACGCTACAAAAGTCAAGCATAACTAAGGTGCGATATATGATCTAAATCTCGAGAGCCATCCTGCTCACATAACATCATTGCTACGCGGAACCTCAACACATATGAAGTTAACAAGCTGTTTCACAACTCACACAGCACAATATAGTATTACATGAAGTAGCCGACGACGAAATAACATCCAACGTCCGAATACTCCTCTACAAGGAGCGCTAAGCTGAAATGAACACATCCGGTCTGACATAGAGCCAACATTCACATTTAAATCCACCCACAGACCTCAAGCCGATTCTGATCGCACCATACTAGGCTAATAAGCTTTCAAGGATCCATAATAACCTTTTTTCCCATATCACACAAGAACAACCATCATATCCGGAATAAACCTCCACAGTCCACAACCAAATGAACCGAGCGCCCTCCAAGTATAAATTATCATATGAACAATAGTACCACAATCTCCATACTTGGTTCCAATCTTCGATCAATTAAGTGACTACATGTCACACTTATACAATCTTCCCGTGGAATGTGCTCCCACGACCTTCCGCACCAGATAACAAGTCTGCACATCCATATCACCGGCCGCACAAACGCTGTAAAGCAAATAAAAAAATCCGAAATCATTACTCAAAGCCTCTTGCACAGGACACCAATCTCAGATGATGCTAAAGACAATACCAACTTACTTTAACCATCTGAATCCTTTCCCGCTCATCCGAGCTCTCGACATTCTTGTCGACACCAAACCACAACCTTGATCCTTATCTTCTGAATCCCATGTCGATCACTGCACTTAATCATGCCAATGCGCAAGAGTACAAGAATTTCATCTTAACTTCCGAACTACTAATAGGTTAAACACATTCATCACATAGAAACCTTTTACTTAACTCATTCCGGGAGATCATTGCAACATGCGACTGAATCCTCATATTCACAGAAAATACCAACCTCAAGTAGTGGTCTAAACCACCATAACCCCTCCGGGATCCATCTGCACATAACAAGCCATAATACTCGAAAGCCTCCAAATAAGATCGGTTACGGCGACCGTCAAACCTCGCACGTACTATGACAAATCACATGAATAACCCAACATACTGAAGTAGCTGATCATTACCATTATTATGCCACTTCAACCATTGCTAACCAAACCCGACTTCTCCTAATTTACTTTGGATCTTCCTTAGAAACAATAACAACTCCTTTATCAATATAACGAACTCAATCCGCACCCATTTCACGAGACCACATTGTCCGCAAAACCCAAGAACCAGTTCATACCCTCCTTGTGTGCAAAATCGCGTTTTCAACTGATACACCCATTCTGATAATTCTTCTATAAATCCAAAGTTACATGCTCCCATTCCTCTCATGATACCCCGTAGGCCAAATATAATATGGAACACTCCAAGCTCCTTTATCATAATCCGCTGCAGATGCTTGATATTCAACCATACTATGGACTCGAAATCCTTAGGCACCGCGCCTTAACTTTTGAATCCACTAGGACCTTTATTGAGAGTCACCCACTTTGACTTGGTCCCGAATATAATCAGCTCCAAGGATCTGCTAGTACATGAGTACCCACTCAAGGAAGTGCCTGGCCGAATCATATACCTTGTAACTCGCCCCTACATGAAGCATAAATCCTAAATCTTCCCAAAGCCTGAGAATGAATCGATAAGGCCAACTATAGCACACATTCCTCAAATCGCTTGCTCAAATTACCACTAATGTTCTCTCTCCTTAGTCGTAACAATCCATCAATATGCCGATACCCCAAACAATCTTACATATAGATGACTATGCCATCCAACTATAGGCAGTGGGACTCTCCCACTTAGCTTGAAGCTACTATTGCATACACCTGGAACCCACCAAGATTCTTCCTTCATCGATATGATCCAACACAATCAACCCGCCAAATTTCTCAAAATCCTTCTATTAACCTTTAATGAACACTCCGAACTACTAGCCACATTTACATATTCAATCTCTTAATGGGTAGCCAGTAGAATGTTCGCAAAAGTTTCGTCAACACCACGCGACCGCATAACCCACTCATAGGAGATAACCCACTTATGGAAATTACATGCCGACATATTCCTACAACGCTGCACCGAGTACAATTACCCCGAAGCCAACAAACCATCCTGAACCCCTGCTCATCCACCAGCTGTACACGCCCGTTCACCCCCCATTGGCATAAACTAAACGTGCGACAATACATCCCAATCCAAAGTCAAGTTGTATCCTTTTTCATATTAAGCTACCCCCTCATGTCACACCCAATCTTCCTCAATATAGCAGCCGATATTCCAAATTAAGCCCGTAGACCTATTCACTGTCCACCATGAATCCCAATCACTCTAAACTTTCCTCAAGACGTGTAGCTATCCTACCCCGTAACCTATATGCTACCTTGCCACTCTCCCACTTTGGTCAAACCCTCTCCTTTAAGTAACTACTCAATTTCTGTTTCTTACACTTGCCCTTCTAGGAACTTAACCACCACAAGACACCTCCCACATGTCCTTCCTCATCCTTCGCTGCCCAGTTGTTGCCTTAAATCAAAATCTACCTCTGTAGCACTTGAACCGATAGACCTCTACCAACTTTAAACCCTTCCGAAAATCATCTTTCTCGAGCCATCAATATCGGAAATGGCGATTCTATCCTGAATCATTGCACAATGCGACCTCTGACAGCTTCTTTCTCGGCACCATATATAATATCCTGCCCCAAGGCGAATTGAAGGAAACCATAACACCGGCAAACTTAACACATCATAACCAATCAAGGATGATGACGCCACATCACAGGCAAAGATTCCACCACGCTCGAAAATATCGAGTCCCGCTACTCCATCAACCCAAGTCTGAACATTCTTAGTTCGATTTCCTCTCCTTCGTTGGAAGTAAAATACTGAATCTCTGAATCATGCACTGAGTAAACCTCTTTTCAAGTCATTCACTGCCCCGAGACATAGGCAAGCATCATACCATCACATCAATACTGTGTGATAACAACTCATAAGCATCATAACAACCTGTGCATAGCCTCAAAACTCTCAGAAGTACAACTACTAAGGTGAAATGACAGAATATCCTTCCACAAGGCGACGACAATAGCCCAATCAACTACGCAGGGAGAAACATCCCGCACCACATCTGTAGTACCATTACAATTCCTCAATTCCCGATTTATAACCAGCGCTTCATATCGCATAAGATTGAATGGGAAAGAGATGAAGGCATAAGCCTAAAAGGAATCAAATCGCACGATGATGGATCAAGAAGGAAAGTGCTCCTAATAGCCACGTAGCCTCTCGAAGATAAGAACATACGTCTCCGAACCGATCTGCAAGACTCTACTAGACTTGCTCATAACGCGTGAGACCTAAGTGAACCCAGTGCTCTGATACCATATTATCACGACCTAAAATCCGTTAAAGGTCGTGATGGTGCCGGAAACCACTGTCAGGAAAGCCAACACTAAATAGTTAATTAAATCATCATTTTAATATTTTTGAAATCGTAAATTTACTTCAATTTATCTAGTAAAAGATGAATTTACAGAATAAATAATAATATTTTCCAATTCCAATAGTGAACATCCCATAATCATCCCAGAACCTGGTGTCACAAGTGCATGAGCCTTTTCTAGAAGTTTAAATTAAAATACGATAACTATCCGGAATACAACTTGGACAGGAAAGAAAATACAATACTCTGAAGGAGACTCTGCTGGTTGCGGTGCGTCGTATAGAATGCAGCTCACCTAAATTCCCGTCATAATCGCGCCTTTGCGCCCACAAGGCCGCTAAACATATGTGTACCTGCACAAAAATATGCAGCAAGTGTAGTATGAGTACGTAATCAACGCGTACCCAGTAAGTATCTCGCCTAACCCCGAAGAAGTAGTGACGAGGGGTCGACTTCGACACTTACTATGGGCTATAAATGGGATATCAATGATATAATTAAGTATGGATTATATGAACGGTTGCAAGCTCAATATTTTGAAGTAAGTAAGTAGTTCTTTCATAATTACAAAATATCTAAATTTATCTCCCATTATTTAACAATTTAACTCAGGCCGAGAAGGCAATATCAATATTTATAAATTTCAAGGCAAGCAATACAAGCATGCTTAAATCATGTCGAGGTCGTACGGCCCGATCCAACAAATATTCAAACTGTGCACTACCAGAGGGTCAAATGTTGCGAACCATAGATGCATCTATTTACTACCGAGGCGCTCGACCCGATCTTCAAATAACAATTATTTTCAAGAAAACACAAGTTTCTCATTTACAATCAAGTATATCATACAAACCTTCAAGTAAGTGAATTTAACCTTATACAGTTCTTTTATCAATTTCTATCATGACTGAGTGATTATATTAGCAAGTAAGGGCACAAACATTTCAAGTATAGTATGATACGGGTCCTAAACTACCCGGACAATAGCATAATAGTAGCTACGTACAGACTCTCATCACCTCGTACGTACGTAGCCCCCACAATTAGGTACAAACATTTATTTAATTCACCTATGGAGTTAATTCCCTCTTACAAGGTTAGAAAGAAGACTTACCTCGCTCTGAAGTTCCATAACCGGTTTCCGAGCCCTTCAAACAACTTGAATCGATGTATAACGCTCCAAAACTAGCCAGTGATTATGCAAATCCATTAATATATACTCAAATACTCAATATAATCCAATTTATAATAATTTCTAACCCCGATCGAAAAGTCGATAAAAATTACCCTCGGGCCCACGTGCCCGGATTCCGAAAGTATTTGAAGATAAATTTTACCCATAACCTCACGAACTCAAATATATAGTGTATTCTCAATTCCATGCCCAATTTGCTGGTCAAAAACAAAAAATACCAAATTCTAGGTATTCTACCAAAAAACTCCACAATTTATACTAATTTCTATATTTAAATCCTTATACCAACCATGTATTTAACTTATAATAAGTGGGAATCACTTACCTTGGCATTGATGACGAAGAATGAGCTCCAAGCTCGCTCCAAGATCGGCTCTCATAGAGAAAATGGGGTGAAAATGATCCAAGCCCTCGGTTTTAAAGAACACACTGCTTAGCCCCGACGTTCGCACCTGCGGTGCCTTGGCCGCATCTGCAGTCCCGCGCGGAAATCCCATCGCAGGTGCGGCTCCAGCTCGGCACAACATTCTCGCACCTGCGCTCCATGCGGCACATCTGGGCGTCCGCTCCTGCGTTACTCTCTTCGCACCTGCACCCCATGCGGCGCATCTGCGCGTCCGCTCCTGCGTTACTCTCTTCGCACCTGCGCCTTCGCAGGTGCGCAAATCTTTCCGCTCCTGCGGTTCTCAGCAGCCTGCCCCTTCCTTTTCTGAGAGCCATTTTCCCGCACCTGCGGCCCTCTTCACGCAGGTGCGGTTACACCAGATGCTTAGCTGCTTCAGCCCTTCTTCAAATTCTAAATTTGATCCGTTAACCTCCCGGAATCCACCCGGGGCCCTCGGGACCTTAACAAATTATACCAACACGTCCCAAAACACATTACGAANGCAGGTGCGATTCCAACAGCTGCTGCCAAAAACGAGCATTCACAGAAATTTCCAAACAATTCGCTAACCTTTCGTAATCCACCCGGGGCCCTCGGGACCTTAACAAATTATACCAACACGTCCCAAAACACATTACGAACTTAGTCGAGCCTTCAAATCACATCAAACAACGTCGAATTCATGAATCACATCACATTCCAAGCTTAATGAACTTTAGAATTTCAAACTTCCTCATTCGATGCCGAAACCTATCAAATCACGCCTGATTGTCCTCAAATTCTGCACACAAGTCACGTTTGATATTACGGACCTACTGCAATTTTCAGAATCGATTCCGACCCCGATATTAAAAATTTCACTTTTGGTCAAACTTCTCAAAAACCTTCAAATTTCTAACTTTAGCCAAATGACTCCAAAATGACCTACGGACCTCCGAATCCACTTCCGGATGCGCTTCCAACACCAGAATCATCATACAGAGCTATTTCCAGACTCGGAATCCCAAACGGATATCAATAACATAAAATTCACCTCCAACCCAAATTCATGAAATTCTTTCAAAGTGCTAACTTTCACAATAGGTACCGAAACGCTCCCGGGTCATTCAAAATTCGATCCGGACATACGCCCAAGTCCAAAATTATCATACGAACCTGCTGGAACCTTCAAATCCAGATTCCGAGGCTATTTACTCTAAAATCCAATCATAGTCAATTCTTCCAACTTAAAGCTTTCGAAATAAGAATTTTCTTTCCAATTCAACTCCGAACTTCCCGAAATTCAATCCCGACCACGCGTACAAGTCATAATACCTGAAGTGAAGCTGCTTATGGCCTCAAATTGCCGAACGATGCGCTAGATCTCAAAACGACCTGTCGGGTCGTTACAGAAGCATGCACAATGCCTCAAATATATCAAAAGTATACACACTGCTTGAGTAATGTACAAAGGCATACACAATGCCCCAACGTTATGGCTCACAACCTTATCAAATTCAACACTATGGCTCACAGCCGTATCAAACTCAACATCATGGCTCACACCCGTATCAAACTCAACACCATAGCTCACAACCATATCAAAGTATCAATCTCAATATCATAACTCACAGCCGCATCACACCATCAAACAACTTATATATTTTGTTTTTGTATTTTTCATAAAATAATATATTTATGGCGAGTCTAAGACCACCGATTTTGCCAAGCGCACGCTTGTCCCAACACATGGACTGTGCAGAGAAAATATATTTTTAAAACGGATTTTATAAAAGTAAGCATCAAAGCTTAAAGTCTCACTTACCTTACCAACGGGAAGTTCCCCAACCTTGCAACATTTAGAACACTAACCAAATGGTCTCCAATAGCCCGAATTTATCCAAAATATTGATTAACGATATCAATTAGACTAGTCGGGGTCAAATCTCAATATCCTTAACTTTCAAGCTTATAGTTGAATCTTAACATTTTATCTACTAGGTGCCATCTTTGACTGTGCAAGAATATGTGGAGCTCAGCATGTCTGGAAGCACAGGAGAACGTTCGTTTGCTGATATTATTATCAGTATTTGATACTGGGTCATTCATATCATTATTGTACATTCCCTATTCATTGCGGGTTATTTTTAATATCAAAATACGTCCAAATATCTCAATCCAAACTTAATATCTAATTACAATTCTTCCAAAGTAATAATTACAATGTCAGCCATGGTCATTTTTTCACAAAAATAATAATTATATGGTAAAAGAAATATCTCAGTACCTCGTATTCCATTGTAATATAATCAAAATTAGCAGTTCCTCTTAGCTTTTCCAATCATGTGAGGATTCTGCCTTCTTTTAAAATACCTTCTTGATCACTGCAATAGCCCCAAATAGTTAAACTTGCTCCATTCTTGAATGGCGTCCAGGAGTATTTGTTCAAATATTCCCATTGAGAATTGGTATTCTTTTCTTATACTAATATATAAGCCCTAATGCACCTATAGCTCTTTCCAGTACAATCTCACGTAAGGGCACCCTGAAAATATGGGTTTGGCCCACTTGTTTAATAATTATAAAGTCCATCAGTGACACCTACTTATATGTAGTGTAAAATCTATCTCACCGGCTACTTAGTTATTTATTTACCTATATATTATATGTACACAATTAATGTCCCAAAAATATGTCTATATACATATATAAATATACTCTATAATCACTCATTGCTATATGTAAACTCTTAAGATAATTAAACTATGATTAAAGAAATAACGCAAATGTTATGTTTTTTTAAAAAAAATCAAGTTGTTACACCCACAAACGCTGAAGTTAAACGAGAGCTGAAAGCAAAATAGCAAGGCATTTTGCAAGCAATTCCTGTGTGATTCAAGTGTGCGAACCTGAAGCTACATGAACCAAGATGGCAGAACCAGTTCCAAGTGTTTGTCTTTTATTCTAGTTCAATTGTAATAGGGCTTTTGAGTCGTACCTTTCAACTTTCTCTAGAAGTATTTGTACTAGGTACTCTTATGTAGTGTTAGAGTTAACTTGAAATTGTCGTAACAGTCTGAGGCTGGTTGCCACAAATGGTTAGAGGTAATCCATAGATTTACAAAGAGTTTTGTAAATGATGTTTTTAGCTCAGTGATTTAGTGAAGTATTGGAAAAAATCTTACTAGGTAGTAGGTCGTGGTTTTTTCACCTTTTGAGCCAGATGTGTTCTACATAAAAATACCTGTGTTCTTTACTTTCTGCATTTATTATTCTGCAACAGTAATATAAGGAACACATAGAAGAACCAGGTCCTTCTATAATCTGCGCACACGAAAAATTGGACATCACACAAATCACCCCCTCTTGTGTGGTATTGAAGTATAAAACATCAATTGATATCAGAGCAGGCTATATTCTTGAAGAGGCTAACAACTTAGGAGAAGATCAAGATGAGTGCACCACCTGAAAATTGGGAAGGGCAATCCACTGCTAGGCCACCACTCTTTAATGGCCAATACTACTCTTGGTAGAAGAACAGAATGAGAGATCACATTCAAGGAGAAGACTATAAGCTATGGGACATTCTCACTGATGGTCCACTAGCAACCTTGAAGAAAAATGTTGAAGGAGTAGATGTGCTAAAAACAAGAGCGAATTGCAATGCTGAGGACTTGAAGAAGTGGGAGAAGAATGCTAAAGAAAAGAAATGGCATATTTGTGCGCTTGGTCCAGATGAGTACAACAAAATCCAAGGTTGTTCCACTGCTAAGCAAATTTGGGACACACTGCAAGTGGCCCATAAAGGAACAACTCAGGTAAAGAATCTAGAGGAACTCTACTGTATTTTCAGTATGAGAACTTTGTTATGAAGGATGGGGAAACCATTCAGGAGATGTACACAAGGTTCACTACATTGACAAATGAACTAAAATCTCTTGGAAGAATTATCCCTGAAGAAGAAAGAGTTGAGAATATACTTACTAGGGTCTTGCCAATCACTTGGGAAAGCAAGATCAGTGCCATCCACGAATCAAAGAACATTGCCACTCTCCCACTAGATGAATTGATTAGGAATCTCACTGCCTTTGAACTTAGGAGACAAACCATGGAAATGGATATACCTAATAAGGCAAGGAACTTGGCACTCAGAATCTCTAAAGGTTCTGATCTGGAAGATGATCAAATGGCTATGATCACCAAAGACTTCAAGAAATATCTGAGGAGAGGAAAGGGTTCTTCAAGAAGTGAAAGCTACAACAAGGCAAAAGCTCCTGAGAAGCAAACCAATGATGGCTGCTACAAGTGTGTAAAGACTGATCATCACATTAAAAACTGTCCTTTGTGGGAAATTGAATGGAAGAAGGAAAGAGATGAATGAAGGAATAGGAAGAAGGAACAGGTTTAGCCCAAGAAAAGCAACAACAAAGGATCAACCAAGGCTATGGTCGCTACTTGCGGAGAGAGATCAGATGAAAGCTTAGATGATGATGATGATGATGATGATGATGAACGAGCCCTTATGGCCATTGGAGAATCTGATGAAGAACTAAGGTAAGTGTCTTTCATCTCTAAGACAAGATTAAATTTTTGTCTAAAAAAAGGTTATCTGAGTTACTACTAGAGCTAATTGATGGATCTGAGGATGTGAATAATGAAAAGGAACAATTATCGAAAAAATGTGTGATTTTAAGAGCCAAGTGTAAAAACCTGGAACTTAGGGCTTATGAAACTGAGAGTGAAAGTACTGTGTTAAAGAACCAGGTTCATGCACTTGACACAACTATCCTAGAACTTAGATATGAAAATCTAAAATTTAAATTAGGAATAGGTAAAAAGACAACTGATCACACACAACTCACTTTAGAAGAAAATGTAGGAAAAATGAAAGATGAGTTGTATAAGAGGGATGAACAGGTAAGAGTCCTAAAGGAGGATCTGAACAAGGTCAAGCATGAGCTAGACAGAACTTGTAAATAGAACAGGTCCTACGATATACTTTCATGCTATAAGAACATCATAATAGTAACAGAAGAGGACTTGGCTTTGGGAACTCTACACCTACATTGTCACGACCCTAAACCAACCTGTCATGATAGCGCCTATCATGGTACTAGGCAAGCCGAATATTCAGACATTTCCAACACTTTAAATCTTTGAAAGATACTAAAACAGTTTAAATGAGGAAAATCTCTTAAAAATAGGATAGTAAATCATAATTCAATACATAATACTTCCCAAAAATCGGGGTGTCGCTGAGTACATGAGCATCTAGGAATTTACAAGATCTAGTACACTGTCTGGAATTAAAAACGAAATAAATAAACTGAAAGATAAAGGAGGAGAGTCAAGGTCTGCGAGCGCCAACCAACTACCTCGATGATCTCCGAAGGTCTGGCCTATGCAAATCAACAACCACTGAAACCGGAAGCACCTGGATCTTCACACGAGGTGTAGGGTGTAGCATGAATACAACTAACTCAATAAGTAATAAATCTAACCTTTGAACTGAAAGTAGTGACAAGTCCAATTATTACGGTCCACTTTCAACATTTAACAACACTGAAAGTTACAGAAAACATAACAATGATATCTCAGATATTTATATTCTACAAGTGAAGGTACATTAAATTTAGACATGCTTTCAACAAGGACTTAGACATGCTTTTAGATTTCACAACAAAACCTAACGCATAATAGGGCAGATCCAGCCCAGGGCAGGTTCAACCCACATGCAAATAAAATAGGGTAGATCCAGCCCAAATGTCATGACTGCTAGCGTTGCGCCCACTGTGGGTGTGCAGACTCCGGAGGGGCCAATCCAGCCCAAGTGCTATAATAAGCCAAATCCTAGCATCAATCAATATAGCATGCTGCGGCGTGCAGCCCGATCCCATAAATATCACTCACAATAGGTCCTCAGCTCCACTCAGTCAATAACTTCTCTAGTCTCTCGAGCTCACCAGAATCATGATAATCAGCCCATAATGGTGATACGATACAATATGTAAAGACAACAGAGACTGAGACATAATATGCAAGTTATAATTGTGAGTGAGTACAAATTGACAGATTAAGCAATTAGTTCTACAGCAAAGAACGACCATTGTGGGTCCCAATAGTACCATCATATAGCCTAAGCAGGGTTTCTAACATGACTGCCAGCTCAATAGATCTAGCACATGGTGAAAATACAGGTAACAACAAGATTTTAAAACTATTTAGTTCTATGAAATCGACCAAGTCATAATTCTTACGGTGCACGCCTATATGCCCCCGTCACTTAGCACAGGCGTCACCTCAACACCAATCACATAATGCAAAATTCGGGGTTTCACACCCTCAGAACTAAGCTTAGAAGTGTTACTTACCTCAAACCGTGTAAATATCTACTCTAACACGCCCTTGCCTTGCGAATCGACCTCCAAATGCCTCGAATCTAGCCACAAACAGTTCGATACAATCAACATGAGCTAAAAGATTTAATTCCATAATAAAAATACTAAGTTATTAATCAAAAGTCAAAAGTCGACTCAAAGTGTTGAGGCGTCACCTCAACACCAATCACATAATGCAAAATTCGGAGTTTCACACCCTCAGAACCAAGCTTAGAAGTGTTACTTACCTCAAACCGTGCAAATATCTACTCCAACACGCCCTTGCCTCACGAATCGACCTCCAAATGCCTCGAATCTACCCATAAACAGTTCGATACAATCAACACGAGCTAAAAGATTTAATTCCATAATAAAAATACTAAGTTATTAATCAAAAGTCAAAAGTCGACTCAAA
>AWOL01S0029078.1:45103-59014 GCA_000715115.1 Nicotiana otophora | reverse complement strand
CCCCCACGTCTCAAAATCTGATAAAAGTCACAAAACCTGAAAGCCCATCCAACCACGAGTCCAACCATACCAAATTTACCAAAATACGACACCAAATCGCCACCCAAAACCCCAAATCAAACTCTCCAAATCCCTAGCCTCAAATTCCCAAATTCCACCTTAAATACACACAAACTAGGTGGAAAATTCAATGTGGGGAAATACGGTTATTAATTAAAAATGAACACAACTGTCTTACCTCAACAAAACCTTAGAAAATCCTCTAAACAATTGCCCAATCACGACCTTGTAATGTTCAAAATGAAGAAAAATTGCGAACCCTTGAATTTAAGGTTCTGTCCAGCCTTTTAGCTCCTGCGGAAACTTAACCGCATCCGCACTTCCGCTTCTGCGAAAAATCCACCGCTTCTGCAGTCCTGCCAAGGCTCCACAACCTCCGCTTCTATGATCGTGCTTCCTCTTTTGCGGACTCGCTTCTGCGGATACCTGCGCTTCTGCGACTCATCTTCCGCATTTGCGATCATGCATGTGCGGAATATTCCTCGCACCTGCGGCCACTTACCCTCTCTCTCATTTCTGCTTTTGCGCTTCCATGCTCGCTTCTGCGAGCTCGCACCGGCGATAAAAAATCCACAGGTGTGATTACACCAACAGACCCCCAACTTCAACAATCATCCAAATTCCAAATTTGATCTGTTAACCATCCGAACTCCACCCGAGGCCCACGGGACCTCAACCAATTATACCAAAAAGTCCTAAAATAGAATACAAACTTAGTCGAGCACTCAAATCACATCAAACAATATTAAAAACACGAATCGCACCCCTATTCAAGCCTATTGAAACTAAGGGAATTCCAACTTCTACAAACGATGCCGAGACCTATCAAATCACGTTCGATTGACCTCAAATATTGCACACAAGTCACACATGACACCACGGACCTACTCTAACTCCCGGGACCCCAATCCGAGCCCGGTATCCACCAAGTCCACTCTTGGTCAAACTTCCAAATTTCCAACTTTCGCTATTTCAAGCTCAATTCCTCTACGGTTCTCCGAATCACAGTCCGGACACGCTCCTAAGTCCAAAATCATCCAATAGAGCTAACAGAACCGCCAAAACTCTATTCCGGAGTCGTTTACTCATAAGTCAACATCTGGTCAATCTTTTCAACTTAAGCTTCCAATTTTAAGACTAAGTGTCTCAATTCATTCCGAAATCTCTACGGATCCGAACTGACTATCTCGGCAAGTCACATAACCACAATTAAGCAGGGAATGAACTGTAAATGGGGGAATAGGGCTACAACACTCAAAATAACCGATCGGATCGTTACATCCTCCCCCTCTTAAATAAATGTCGGTCCTCGAACCGGTTTAGAAACGTACCTGGAGTCTCAAAAAGGTGTGGATAGCTGCTCTGCATCTCCCGCTCGGTCTCCCCAAGTAGCCTCCTCAACTGGCTAACCTCTCTTACTACACCTTCACTGAAACTATGTTCTTTGAACTCAACTTTCGAACATGCCGATCCAAAATGGCCACCGACTCCACATCATAAGTCAAATCACCATCCAACTGAACCGTGCTGAAATCCAAAACATGAGACAGATCGTCGACATACTTTCGGAGCATAGAAATATGAAATAGTGGATGCACACTTGACAAACTAGATGGCAAAGCAAGCTTGTAAGCCACCCTTCTGACCCTCTGAAGTGCCTCAAACAGCCCAATATACCAGGGCTCAACTTGCCCTTCTTCCCGAACCTCATAACACCCTTCATGGGTAAAATCTTGAGCAGTACCTTCTCCCCAACCATGTAAGCAATATCACGAACCTTCCTATCGGCGTAACTCTTCTGTCTAGACAGTTGTGTGTGAAGCCGATCCTGAATCAATTTAACCTTGTCCAAAGCATCCTGAAGCAAGTCAGTACCCAATAGCCTAGCCTCACCCGGCTCAAACCAACCTACCGGATATCAACATCGTCTCCCATACAAAGCCTCATACAAAGCCATTTGAATGCTTGACTGGTAGCTATTGTTGTAGGCAAACTCCACGAGTGGTAGAAACTGATCCCATGAACCTCTGAAATCAATGACACAAGCACGTAGCATGTCTTCCAATATTTGAATAGTACGCTCAGATTGTCCATCCATCAGAGAGTGAAATTTTGTACTCAACTCAACCTGGGTGCCCAACTCTTGTTATATGGCTCTATAAAACTGTGATGTAAACTGCGTGCCCTGATCTGAAATGATGGACATTAGCACACTGTGACGACGAATGATATGGTAGATGTAAATCTCAGCCAACCGTTACGAAGAATAAGTAGTCCTAATTCGAATGAAGTGCACGAACTTGGTCAACCGATCCACAATCACCCAAATAGCATTGAACTTCCTCGAAGTCCATGGGATCCCAACTACAATATCCATGGTGATCCTCTCCCATTTCCACTATGGAATATCTAGCCTCTAAAGCAATCCACCTGGTCTCTGATGCTCATACTTTACCTGCTGACAGTTAAGGCATCGAGCTACAAACCCCATTATATCTTTCTTCATTCTTCTCCACCAATAATGTTACCTTGAATCCTAGTACATCTTCGCGGCACCTGGATGAATGGAATACCGCGAACTGTGGGCCTCCTCAAGAATCAACTCACATAACCCATCTATATTAGGCACACAAATCCGACCATGCATCCTAAACACCTCATCATCCCCAATAGTAACATCTTTGGCATCACCGTGCTGAACTGTATCCTTAAGGACAAGCAAATGAGGATCATCATACTGGCTCTCTCTGATGCGATCATATAAGGAAGACCTAGAAACCACACAAGCTAGAACCCGGCTGGGCTCCGAAACATCTAATCTCACAAACTTGTTGGCCAAGGCTTGAACATCAACTGCAAGCGGTCTCTCACCAACATGAATGAATGCAAGGCTACACATACTCACCACCTTTCAAATCAAGGTATCTGCCACCACATTGGCCTTTCCGAGATGATATAGAATATTAATATCATAGTCCTTTAGAAGCTCCAACCATCTCCGCTGCCTCAAATTTAGATCCTTTTGTTTGATCAAGTGTTGAAGATTCTGATGATCCGTAAATACCTCACAAGACACACCGTAGAGATAATGCCTCCAAATCTTCAATGCATGAATGATGACAGCCAACTCCAAATCATGAACAAGGTAGTTCTTCTTATGGGGCTTCAACTGGCGCGAAGCATAAGCAATTACTCTATTTTCCTGCATCAAGACAGACCCAATAACAATCCGAGAAGCATCATAATACACTATATAAGATCTTGCAGCTGAAGGCAAAACTAGAACTGAAGTTGTCGTCAAGGCAGTCTTGAGCTTTTGAAAGCTCTCTTCATACTCATCTTACCACCTGAAAGTAGCACCCATTTGGGTCAATTTGGTCAAAGGCGATGCAATAGACGATAAACCCTCCACGAAGCGACGATAATAATCGGCCAAGCCGAGAAAGCTCCGAATCTCCGTAGCTGAAGACGGTCTGGTCCAACTCTAAACCACCTCAATCTTCTTCAGATCCAACTGAATCCCCTAACTGGACACCACGTGCCCCAAGAACACCACTGAACCAAGCCAAAACTCACACTGGGTGAACTTGGCATAAAGCTTCTCCTCCCTCAACCGTTGCAACACAATCCTCAAATGTTGGGCATGCTCCTACTGGCTACGAGAGTACACCAGGATATCATCAATGAATACTATAACAAATGAGTCGAGATAAGGCTGAAACACATTGTTCATCAGATGTATGAATGTTGCTGGGGTGTTGGTCAGCCCAAAAGACATCACAAGGAACTCATAATGATTATAACGGGTCCTGAATGCCTTATTTCAAATATTCGAGTCCTAAATATTCAACTGGTGACCCAGACCTCAAATCAATCTTAGAGAACACTTTCGCTCCCTAAAGCTGGTCAAATAGATCATCAATGCACGGCAAAGGACACTTGTTCTTGATTGTTACTTTGTTCAACTGCCTATAGTCGATGCACATCCGCATAGTGCCATCCCTCTTCTTTACAAACAGAATTGGTGCAACCCAAGGCGACACACTAGGCCTAATAAACCTCTTATCAAGAAATTCCTTAAGTTGTTCTTTCAATTCCTTTAACTCAGCTGGTGCCATACTATACAGAGGAATAGAAATGGACTAAGTGCCCGACACCAAGTCAATATTAAAGTCAATATCCTTGTCGGGCGGCATGCCTGGCAGGTCTGCGGGAAACACATCCAGAAAGTCTTATACCACCGGAACATAATCAATAGTAGGGGTATCAGGACCAACATCCCTTACAAAGGCCAAATAAGATAAACAACCCTTCCCAACCATCTGTTGGGCCTTCAAATATGAAATCACTCTGCTGGGAACATAGTCTAGAGAACCTATCCACTCGATCATTGGCAACCCCGACATCGCTAACGTCTCGGTCTTAGTGTAACAATCTAGCATAGCATGACATGGAGACAATCAATCCATACCCAAGATCACATCGAAATCATCCATACTAAGCAATAAGAAATCAACTCTAGTCTCTAATCCCCCAATAGTCACTACATATGACCGATATACACGGTCTACAATAATAGTATCTCCCACTGGCATAGATACATGAATAGATGAGACTAAGGACACACAAGGCATATCCAGATAATGAGCAAAATACGATGATACATACAAATAAGTGGAACCAGGGTCAAATAATATAGAAGCATCCCTGTGGCATACTGAGATAATACCTGTGATCACTACATATGAAGCAACAACATCTGGCCTGGCAAGAATAACATAGAATCGGGCATGTATGCCACCTGAGCGGTTTCCCCCTCTTAGGCGACCCCTAGCTGCCTGAGCCCCACCCCAAGCTGGCTGGGCAGGTGGTGAAGTAACTGGTGCTGAAGTCGTGGCCTGAATCCTCTGTTAAACTAGACCTTCCATAAGGCGGTGACAAAACCTCTTCACATGACCCAAATCTCCACACTCAAAACATCCACTCTCGAAAAATGGTGGAAAATACTGAGGCAGACCCCGAGAACCAGAATAACTACCAGAAGAACCTGGTGTAGACGAACCCTAAACTGAAGGTGCACGAGATGAACTCTGAGGTGAAAGAGCACTGAGAGATGACTGGCTGCACAGGCACTGTATAAACCATGACTAGATAATGCACCATGGTGTACTGGACGAGCCACCTAAGCGGGCCTATAAGGACGACCCCTGCCGTGGTAGAACTGACCCCCGGAAGGAACACCGCCGAAACCACCCGATCCATGAGGCCTCTTGGCCTTCCTCTCCTCATGATCCTGACTACGGACCATCTCTAATTGCCAAGCAATATCAACCATCTCATCAAACTGAACCCCAGATATAGTCTCCCGAGACATAGCAAAATGTAACTGATAGGTGATGCCATCAATAAACCTCCTATTCCTCTCCCTCTCGGTGGGAACCAACCAAACTGCGCGATGAGCCAACTCTGAAAATCTCATCTCATATTGGGTCACAGACAGGTCGTCCTGGCATAGCTGCTTGAACTTCCTGAACAACTCCTCCCTACGGGTCGGTGGCACAAACTTCTCTAAGAAGAGAACGAATAACTCACGCCATGATAGTGGTGTAGCACCGACTGTCCTGCTCTTCTCATAGGCCTCCCACCATCTGAAGGCATCCACAATAAACTGGAAAGTAGTGAATGAGACCCCACTGGTCTCCAGAATACCCGCCGTGTGAAGAATCCATTGGCACCTATCTATGAAGTCTTGGGCATCCTCAGACTCACCCTCACTGAATGATAGAGGCTGGAATCTCCCAAATCTCTCAAGTCACCTCTGATCATCATCAGTCATAACGGGATCCACCTGGGCCTAAGCAGCTGCAACCGGATGGGCTGGCAATATCCCCGGTGTCTGAAGTCCATACATCACATGCTCTGGAGTATGGGCGAAGGGAGTCTGAGTACCTCCCCCGGCCTGAGAAGTGGCTGGCGCGGTCTGAATAGAAACTGCCTGAGCAAGGCTAATGCACACCGTCAAAATCTGATCTAAAGCCTCCTAAAGGCCTGGAATCACAATGGGCACATCTGGTGCCTGAGCTGGCCCCAGTGGCTCAACCACATCCGAAACCTGCTCCTGAGTTGGAGCAACTAGTGCATCTGCAGGTGCTTTTCTAGCTGTTGTACGAGCTGCATCTCTGCCCCTACTATGGCCCCTACCGTGACCTCGACCTCTCGTGGCCCTAGCTGGTGGTACTGGTGGATAGTCGTCCTGTCCGGTAGCACGTATCCTCACCATCTGTGAGAGAATAGAACAACAAAAATTTAGTGGCCGAAATCAACAAATTAGCACGACAAGAATAAAAGAATGTGAAGTTTCCTAAGGGTTTGACAGCCTCTCGAAGATAAGTACAGACGTCTCCGTACCGATCCGCCAGACTTTACTAAACCTTCTCATGACTCGCGAGACCTATGTAACCTAAGCTCTGATACCAACTTGTCACAACCCTAAACCAACCCGTCGTGATGGCGCCTATCATGGTACTAGTCAAGACGACTATTTAGACATTTCCAACACTTTAAATCTTTGAAAGATACTAAAAATGTTTAAATAAGGAAAATCTCTTAAAAACAGGATATAAAATCATAATTCAATACATAATGCTTCCTAAAAATTGGGGTGTCACTGAGTACATGAGCATCTATAAACTTACAAGGTCTAGTACACTGTATGGAATTAAAAATGAAATAAATAAACTGAAAGATAAGGGAGGAGAGTCAAGGTGTGCGAACGCCAAGCAGCTACCTCGATGATCTCCGAAGGTCTGGCCTCTACAAATCAACAACCACCGAAGCCGGAAGCACCTGGATCTGCACACGAGGTGCAGGGTACAGCGTGAGTACAACTAACTCAATAAATAACAAATCTAACCTTTGGACTGAAAGTAGTGACAAGTCCAATTATTACGGTCCACTTTCAACATTTAATAACACGGAAAGTTACAGAAAACATAACAATGATATCTCAGATATTTATATTCTACAAGTGAAGGTACAAGAAATTTAGACATGCTTTCAACAAGGACTTAGACATGCTTTCAGATTTCACAATAAAACTTAACACATAACAGGGCACATCCAACCCAGAGCAGGTTCAACCCACATGCAAATAAAACAAGGCAGGTTCAACCCACATGCAAATAAAACAGGGCAGATCCAACCCGAATGCAAGTAAACAGGGCAGATCCTGCCCAAATGTCATGACTACTAGCATTGCACCCACTGTGGGTGTGTAGACTCCGGAGGGGCCGATCCAGGCCAAGTGCTATAATAAGCCAAATCATGGCATCAATCAATAAAGCCTATTGCGGCGTGCAACCCGATCCCATAAATATCACTCATAATAGGCTCTCAACCCCACTTAGTCAATAATCTCTCCAGTCTCCCGGGCTCACCAGAATCATGATAATCAGCACATAATGATATGATACAACATGTAGAGACAACAAAGACTGAGACATAATATGAAAGTTATAACTGTGACTGAGTACAAATTGACGGATTAAGCAATTAGTTCTATAGCAAAGAATGACTATTGTGGGTCCTAATAGTACCATCATATAGCCTAAGTAGGGTTTCTAACGTGACTGGCAACTCAATAGATCTAGCACATGGTGAAAATACAGGTAACAACAAGATTTAAAAACTATTTAGTTCTATGAAATCGACCAAGTCATAATTCTTACGGTGCATGCCTATATGCCCGTCACTTAGTACATGCGTCACCTCAATACCAATTATATAACGCGAAATTAGGGATTTTACACCCTCAGAACCAAACTTAGAAGTGTTACTTACCACAAACCGTGCAAAAATCTACTCCAACACGCCCTTGCCTCGCGAATCGACCTTCAAATGCCTCGAATCTAGCCACAATCAGTTCGATACAATCAACACGAGCTAAAATATTTAATTCCATAAGAAAAATACTAAGTTATTAATCAAAAGTCAAAAGTCGAGTCAAAAGCCCCCTCCCCCTACGGGGGCCCACGTCTCAAAATTCGATAAAAGTCACAAAACCCGAAAGCACATCCAACCATGAGTCCAAACATACCAAATTTACCAAAATCCGACACAACATTTCCACCCAAAAACCCAAATCAAACTCTCTAAAACCCTAGCCTCAAATTCCCAAAATTTCACCTTAAATACATATAAACTAGGTGGGAAATTCAATGGGGAAACAAGATTATTGATTAAAAATGAACACAAATGTCTTATCTCAAGAAACCCCTTGAAAATCCTCTCAAATATTGCCTAATCCCGAGCTTGAAATGTTCAAAATAAAGAAAAATCGTGAACCGTTGAATTTAAGGTTTTGTCCACCCTTTTCGCTCCTGCGGAAACTTAACCGCATCTGCGATTCTGCTTCTGCAAAAATTCCAACACTTCTGCGGTCTTGGAAAGGCTCCACTGTCTCCGCTTCTGTGATCGTGCTTCTGATTTTGTAGACTCGCTTCTGCGAGAAATAGTCCGCTTCTGCGGATACTTGTGCTTCTACGACTCCTCGTATGCATCTGTGATCACGCAGTTGAGGAATGTTCCTCGCACCTGTGGCCACTTCCCCACTCTCTCCTCTCCGCTTCTGTGATCAATAATCCGCAGGTGCGATTACATTAGCAGACCCCCAACTTCAGTAATCATCCAAACTCCAAATTCGATCCGTTAACCATCCGAACTCTACCCGATTCCCCCGGGACCTCAACCAATTATACCAACAAGTCCTAAAACATAATACGAACTTAGTCGAGCCCTCAAATCGTATCAAACAACATCAAAAATATGAATCACACCCCAATTCAAGCCTATTGAAACTAAGGGAATTCCAACTTCTACAAATGATGTAAAGACCTATCAAATAACATCCGATTGAACTCAAATTTTGCACACAAGTCATACATGACACCACAGACCTACACCAACTCCCGGGACCCCAATCCGATCCCGGTATCCACCAAGTCCACTCTCGGTCAAACTTCCAAATTTATAACTTTTGCCATTTCAAGCCTAATTCCTCTACGAACCTCCGAACCACAATCCGGACTCGCTCCTAAGTCTCATCCAGCAGAGCTAACAGAATCGCTAAAACTCCATTCCAGAGTCATTTACTTATAAGTTAATATCTGGTCAACCTTTTCAACTTAAGCTTCCAACTTTGAGACTAAGTGTCTCAATTCATTTCGAAATATTTCCGGATCCGAACCGACTATCCTGGCAAGTCACATAACCACAATTAAGTAGGGAATGAATACTAAATGGGGGAATGAGATTATAACTCTCAAAATGACCGGCTAGGTCGTTATATAAGTGGATCCCAAAAGCAAGTACCTCACACTCTCTGAGAACAAGATTTGCACACATTGCGGTAACACTGGTCATTATAAGAGTGAATGCACTTCAAAAGAAAAGGCGAGTAAAAAGAACAAAAAATTTGTTCTAGGGAAAAATAGGTTGCCAAGTTGGGCTAAAAAGAATTTGATTTATCCTTTTGCCTATAGAAAGGGACCCAAACTATTTTGGGTTCCTAAGACTAACCCCTGATTTCTTTTTATAGGTCTAAGTGAAGGGAAGCAACCAAATATGGTACATCGATAGTGGCTGCTCAAAGCATATGACAGGAAGCAAGAACCAGTTCCTTTCTCTTGAGGACCTTACAGGAGGTAATGTCTCCTTTGGAAATGGAAAGAAAGGTGAGATCATTGGGGTTGGAAAGGTAGGTAAGACTGATTCTCACTCTATTGAGAATGTCTACTTGATAGATAAACTAAAGTACAGTCTAATAAGTGTATCACAATTGTGTGATAGAGATAATGAACTCACTTGCTTAAGGGTGTTGGATAATGATCCCCTCCTTTGGCACAAAAAACTTAGACATTCCAGTATAGGCCAACCCAACAACCTAGTCTCCAAGAACTTGGTGATAGGGATGCCAAACATTAAGTTCAAGGAAGATAAAGTTTGTGAGGCTTGTGCAAGGGGTAAGCAGGTAAGATCCTCTTTCAAAAGCAAGAAAATGATAAGCACTACCAGGACGATGGAAATGGTCCATATGGATATTTGTGGACAAATGAGAATATTGAGCAGAGGTGGTAAGAGATATGTTATGGTGCTTGTTGATGATTACACATTGGTTTTAACATTTAAAGATGAAGCATTTGACATGTTCACTTATTTCGTTAGAACAATTCAAAAACAACTAGGTAATCAACTTACATCAATTTGGTCTGATCATGGTATTGAATTTGAGAATGCTGAATTTTGTGATGAGCATGGCATATATCATAACTTTTCTGATCTTAGGACTCCACAACAAAATGGAGTAGTTGAAAGAAAGATTAGGACATTGGAAGAAATGGCTAGGACTATGCTTCTTTCTAGTAAACTGCCCTAAAGTTTCTGGGAAGAAGCTATGAACACTGCTTGCTACATTATAAATAGGTGCATGACTATACCTCTGGTTGAGAAGACTCCCTATGAGTTACTTAAAGGGATAAATCCAAATATATCCCATCTTAGAGCATTTGGATGCAAGTGCTTTGTGCACAATAATGGTAAAGACTCCCTAGGTAAGTTTGCTCCCGGAAGTGATGAGGGAGTATTCTTGGGATATTCTTCACATAGTAAAGCTTGTAAGATTTATAACTAAAGAACTATGAGTGTAGAAGAAAGTGTACATATGTTTTTTGATAAAACTAACATTCTTTCTGAGAGGCAGGAACAAGATTATGAAGAAATTAGGCTAGTAAGAAACACAAATGAAACCACAGCCCAGACTATAGCGACACCAGAGGAAGGAATAGGTGATGGAACATGTCCTTCCACCCAAGGCAACCTGACAGGGGGAACTGAACAAAGAGGAACTGATCCTCAAACCTCGAGGGAACCTGTCCATGAACATGTTCCTCAGCAACAAAACATTGAAGGAATACCTAAGGGAACCCAACTGGTTATGAAACCTTATAAGTATCAAAGTTCTCATCCCATTCAGAATATAATCACTGATCCAATCTCTGGAATCAAAACCAGATCTTCTTTGAAGAATCTTTGTGCTTTTGATGCTTTTCTATCTCTTATTGAACCTAAACATGTTGCTGAGGCTTTGCATCTGGTACCAAGACCTAAGGACAGATCAATAATTGGTACAAAATGGGTCTTTAAAAACAAACTTGATAAAGATGGGACAGTTACAAGGAACAAGGCAAGATTGATGGTTCAAGGATATAGTCAAGAGGAGGGCATAGACTAAGATGAGGCTTTTGCTCCGTTGCAAGATTGGAAGCAATTAGATACCTTATAGCCTTTGCTGCTTACATGGAATTCACTCTCTATCAGATGGATGTCAAGAGTGCCTTCCTCAATGGCTATCTAAAGGAAAAAGTATTTGTCAAGCAACCTCCGGGCTTTGCAATCAAGGAATGTCTTGATCATATATACAAGCTTGACATGGCACTTTATGGGCTCAAGCAGGCTCCAAGAACATGGTATGAAGAATTATCAAAATTCTTGCTTGAGCATAGCTACAAGAGAGGTAAAATTGACAATACTTTGTTCTTGAAAGAAAAAGGTAAAGATCTCTTGGTAGTTCAGATATATGTTGATGATATAATCTTTAGAGCAACTATTGATAAGTTAAGTAAAAAATATTCTAAACTAATGGGGAGTATATTTGAAATGAGTATGATGGGTGTTAAAAGGTTTAAAATGGAAGACTCCAAAGAAATTGACGCTCTTATACCAACAACCACAAAATTGGATATAGATGAACCTGGTGCATCTGTTTATCAGAAGTTGTATAGGGGAATGATTGGCTTTTTGTTATATATCATTGCGAGTAGACCTGATATTATTTTTAGTGTAGGTCTTTGTACTAGATTTCAGGCAAATCCAAAGAACTCTCACTTGACTGTTGTCAAGAGGATCTTGAGATACCTAAAAGGCACCACTGACCTTTGTCTATGGTATCCAAAAGGTAGTAATTTCAACTTAGTGGGATATGTTGATGCTGATTATGCAGATTTTTTTGTGAATAAAAAGAGCACTTCATGTATGGTACACTTTCTTGGCTCATGTCTTGTGTCTTGCGCCACCAAAAAGCAAAATTCGGTGGCCTTGTCTACTGCTGAAGCTGAGTATGTGGTTGCTGCCTCATGTTGTGCTCAATTGTTGTGGATCAAACAACAACTAATGGACTTTGGATTTGATGTAGGTTGTATCCCCATCTTTTGTGACAACACCAATGCAATTAGTATAACCAAGAACCTGGTTTATCAAAAAAAAACTAAGCACATAGATGTTAGGCATCACCTATTAAGGGACAACTATGAAAATGGTTTGATCACTGTGAAGTTTTGTGCTATTGACAAGCAAATAGCTGACATATTCCCAAAAGCTCTAAGTAGAGATCACTTTGAAAGGAACAAGTTAGAATTAGGGATGATTAAGATCACCTAAAAGGAACCAGTTCTAACTCAAAAATTGGTTAGATAATTTGTGAATTTTGTACAGAATTAGATTAGATTTTGCTCAGTCTCATACTTTAACTAGTATACTCTTGTGCCATGTGCTAAAATGTCTCATTAATATCTAATGATATTGTTACGGCCCAATTTTCCCTCTGTTTGGTATCGTGATGGCACATAGTCTTAGGGACTGGGTAAGACTAACATTAATTGAAACAACACTATTTAAATAACATCTAGCAAGTTAAATAGAAATCTCTTACAATTCCCAAAAACCGGTAGTACAAGTCATAAGCTCTACAGAGTGTTTGCTAGAAAATTTCTAATTACAACTGTCCAGAAATAAGAATACATAGTGCAAAACGAAAACTTGAAGGTGACTCCAAAGCCTGCGAAGGCAACGACAAGTTTACCTTGAGTCTCCGCAGCAACAGTCCACACAGCTAGCTAATGAACAAATAACTGGATCTGCACAAAACAATGTGCAGAAGAGTAGCATGAGCACACCACAACGGTGCCCAGTAACTATCAAGACTAACCTCGGTGGAGTAGTGATGAGGAACAGTCAAGACACTCACTGGTCTAATAAACTAAACAGGTACATTATATGAACAACAGGAGTATGATGTCTACATAAGGACTATGCAATATGGCTCACAATGCAGTCATGAAATTAAAGAAAGAAACAACAAGTATCAGCGGAATATCATGAAATTGACACAGACAAAGTGAATGGAACACAACCTAAATCCGGAATCACAAATACAGCGAGGATAAGTAATAACTCAGCAACTACAACCGCTTTTACATAAGGTTTTAGCCAACAACTCCTCGAGGTACCGAAACTCGGACAATTCACAACTCACGGGCCTCAATACCTGAACCCTAACACTTGGCATCCTGTGCCTTCATAACACCTCATAACCGCACTGACGACTCACGTGCCAATAGAGCCATTGTCACAAAAAAGGTAAGTAAACAAGGGTGAGCATCTATGCTCAACAATATCAAGAACACCTCTTATCCGATAAGAGTGCTTAACTACGTGTATGCTTGTGCAAGTATCCTACCATAGTCCATATCAGCAAATAAGCATAAGGAAACAGAACGGACAACACGTAGAATATTATCTCACAACTTTCACAAGATAAAGCTCACACATGTACGTATAACACTAAACAAATATCAACAAAATGAGTGCTCCCAGGCCACAAGTCATCACAAATCAATCCCTGACACAGCCCACCTTGGCTCGCCATGTGTACAATAGTAACATAAATGCCAGCCTTGTCTCGCCACACATGCATAATAATATTCCCACCTTGTCTCGCCACATGCGTAACCCATATAT
>AWOL01S0029078.1:24491-44178 GCA_000715115.1 Nicotiana otophora | reverse complement strand
TATATATATATATATACATATCCCGCATTGTCACGCCGCATGTGCAAATATCAATGGTAACAATAGCACGACAGAAACCTCGTGCAACCCCTTAATAACAACCGCACGACAGAAACCTCGTACATCACCACAACAACAATGACAATAATACAAAGTACGACAAGTAAATCAACTCAAGAACTTTAATTCACAAAGAAACGGTAGAAACAATTCACAAGGAATAACCACAATAAAAAATGCTAGGCGTAAAGAGAACAACTCAACAAAGGGAGGCTAATGTGTATCAACGATCCCACAATATATATTTCAACAACAGAAAAACTAACACGAGTCAAATAATTTCAAATAAAATAAGTCGACTAAGATATAGGATATCTAAAACTTCTTTTAAGGTTGAGGAATTACTAAGGATTTTCAACAATTTAATTAAGGATAAGCAGCGAAAAGATAATCATAACCTCAATTAAGACTGAACAAATTATAAGATGATATAATAATTTCAAATAAAGATAAGCAGTTATGAAAAGATATCATGACAATAGAGGAGGTAAAATCTTCAGTTAAGTCAAATAAGAGTCAAAAAGGCAATAAGAGTGAATCCTGAAAGCAATTAATTCTCATTAAAGCATGTATAGGTGAAACTACTAAATAGGAACTTAATCATATCAAGAACAACTTCATACTCAGTGAATATAAGGACCTAAGAATCCTAAAAGGCCAACTTTTCACAAATAAGTCCTAGCACGCACTCATCACCTCGCGTGCATGGACTACAATCAACATAGAAGACTCAAATCCTAAGGGGAAAATCCCCACACAAGGTTAGGCAAGATACTTACCTCAAACCAAGCTTAACCAGTCCGTAAGAATGCCCTTTTCTCAATTATCCGACTCCGAATGGCCCAAATCTAGCCAAACACAATTACATATCATGAATACAACCATAATAGACTCATCTAATTAATAAAATCAATACTTTAACAAAATCCCGAAATCCGCCCTAAAAGGTTGACCCGGGCCCACATCTCGGAATCGTGTAAAAGTCACAAAAAACGAATACACATTCACTCACGAGTCTAACCATACAAAAACATCAAATTCCGATACCATTTCGTCCCTCAAATCGTTATTTTTCATTTTAAAAATGTTCTTCGAAAACAACCATTTTCCTCAACTCAAAACACAAATTAAATGATAAAATTAAAGATACAATCATGGAAATAAATAAATTCTAGGTGAAGAACACTTACCCAATCGAGTTTCTTGAAAAACCCACATGGAATCGCTCAACACCGAGCTCTAGAACTCCAAAAATTGTGAAAATGGAAAACCCTCGAAATAGAGGACTTTATATTCTGCCCAGGTGTTTTGTGCATCGCGAACGTGGAGAAAGAGACGCGTTCGCGAAGAAGAAAAATTAAGGCAGCCAGGAAGTGCTTCGGGAACGCGAAGACACGACCGCGAATGCGGGGAAGAAGAGACGGAATCCTACATGAACACGCAGGGAAACACGCGAACGCGAAGAGGAATATGATCACCAACTCCTAGCTGCTAGTTCCTACTACGCGAACGCGAAGGTGGGGCTGCGAACGCGAAGAAGAGAAGGGCAAACTTACGCAATCACAGATAGAAGCTCGCGAATGCGAAGAAGAAATATTCCCTCCTCCAAAATTACTCTTCGCGAACGCGAAGGAAGGGACGCGAACGCGATTAAGGAAACCAGATGACAGAAAACAGTAGTTCAAAAATAGAAGGAAATGGCCCGTAGCCCATCCAAAACACACCCGAGGCCCCCGGGACCCCGTCTAAACACACAAACAAGTTTCGTAACCTAACACGGACTCGCTCGAGGTCTCAAGTTACATCAAACAACGCCGAAAATACAAATCGCACCACGAATCAAACTTATAAACTTTCAAAACTTCCAACTTCTAAAACCTCACGCCGAAACCTATCAAACTAAATCGGAATGACGTCAAATTTTGCAGGCAAGTTACAATTAACATAATGGAGCTGTTCCAATTCTTGGAATCGCATTTTGACCCCGATATTTAAAAGTCCACTTCCGGTCAAAATCTCAAAAATTTAACTTTTGCCATTTCAAGCGTAAATCAGCTACACATCTCAAATTCACAGTCCGGACACACTCCTAAGTCCAAAATTACCCAACGGAGCTAATGGAACCGACAGAACTCCATTCCGGAGTCGTCTTCACATAGTTCCGACTAAGGTCAAAATCCTAAGACTTAAGCTTCCGTTTTAGGGATTAAGTGTCCCAAATCACTCTGAATTATCCGGTAACTAAATTCAATCACGCACGCAAGTCAATACACATAATATGAAGTTGCTAAGGGCCTTATGCAGCCGGACGAGACTTAAATTCTCAAAACGACCGTCCGGGTCATTACATCCTTCCTCTCTTAAACAAACGTCCGTCCTCGAACATGCTAAGCATCACCTCGTAGTCTTGAAATCACTGAAAGTACATACCCAACATATATCCGTGGGTGACCCCACATCACCCCAATCCACATAAGCCTGACGACACCATCTCAACTATAATTTATCCTTTCTGCCAACACCGATAAGCTTTAGAGTAAAAAAGAAAATTCTCACCTTCCATTTATCTTCAAAAGACCCGATTCTAAATTCAAAACCGATTTCAGTCTCAACCAGCTGTAACAACTCATGCCTACACCCACAAGGTACGACCACACAAAAAGACACCACATATAGGCCCATAATAACATTTCTGATCACAATAGCTGCCCAAAATGAAAACCAGCACCGACAATTAGACCCATATCCGTTAGCAACCCGTTTCAAACCTCCACAACGCTGATAATGATGCAAGAAACACGAATACCTTATAACTATACACCCGAATCAACAAGTCACAACTAACACCATCGGGCACACACCCCGCAAGCCAAAACTTAAGAAGCACATAACGAAAATGATTGAATATGTAAAGAGAAACACATAAGAGAAATATCAAACAAGTTTGACAGGCACAATTCTCTAACAGTATCATACTATGAATCAATTTAAAAGGAAACAAAACTCAAAATACATGAATAAATCATAAGGAACTCCTCCTGGTATAACCTCTACCGCGACACGCAGCCCGGCTCAAACATATCAAATAACATGGAATCGTGAGGGTCTCACCCTCAACTCTGAATCACAAGTCAAATACACATCATACCAATGAAAATCTTCCACTAACTCAATTCTGCCAATAAAATCACAACACTTACTAAACTCTCACCCCGATAGAGTATCAAATCACAAATCGTAACCAAATTACTCAGGAATTACCTCAAACCTGCCATAATAGATAACATGAATTCACTTCTAGTCTCGTAGATTTCAAAAATGAATTAAAACAACGATAGACACAGCTATCACTCATAGAACCTCCCAACAGGGCAAACACATATACAGAATACTGAGTCATGAACTCACCCATAGATAGAACAACAAATAGTGGAACTCGCCCCGATAAGCAAAACTGAATCAAAATACGAATAGTGCCCCTTTGTAACAAATCCAAAGCATACCTGTATGGCATCATCTGGCGAAGTGGCCTCAAGCCTACTATATGAAACAATCAACGGGCCGGGCCTTCCCCTCTTGGACGCCCTCAACTCGCTTAAATACTCCGCTATGACACACTTGTCCTGAGTCTAGGACAATCTCTCACCATGTGGCTGGTATCTCCACACTCGAAGCAAACTCTCTACTGATGTGGCTGTGGGAAATGTGCGGTACGCGTGCTCTGAGACCCATGAGCACCTGAAACACTGTACGAAGTCTGAAATGCAAACTGAACTAGCTGACACACAAAACCTCTGACATGTCGTACCATGCCTCTAAAATAAGGACCAGTAGATCTCTCCGGTCTATAAGGCCTCCTCACCTCCCTTTCCTCTCTATCATGGCCCCGCATGTCCTCTCTCTCCTGATCCCACATGCCCTCTACACGGCGAGCGATCCCTACCACCTGCTGAAACAAAACATCTGACTCTAACTCCCGAGCCATGCTGAACCAAAAATCATGCCTGAGTCCCTCAATGTATCTACAGATACGCTCTCTAACTGTGGCGACCAAAGCAGGTGCATGCCTGGCCAAATCACTGAATCTCACGGCATACTCTGACACTGAAATAGTACCCTGGCGCAGTTGCTCAAACTCCGCGCACCATGCATCTCGAAGGGACTGAGGTACAATCTCTCTCAGGAACATCTCTGAAAATTGAACCCATGTAAGTGAAGTTAACTCGGTTGGGCTACCCAACTCATATGCCAGCCACCACTGCTAAGCCTCTCCACTGAGCTGGAACGTAGTAAAAGCAACCACGCTCATCTCCACAATACCCATAGTACGGAGAATGCGTATCAAATTAGATCACGTATCTTTAAAACTATGTATAAATTCAATTGTTATCCGATTTTAAGGGTAATTAAACAGAACGAAAGGAACTTGTGACACTCCTCCAAAAAACCATGTGCACTCTCTGAAACCAAGCCACTTAATGTAAGAGGGTCATATTCTTTTGACCCTTGCAAGTCAAAGCTGCTCTTCCTCAGATGTTGTTGCCCTGACCACGGGCTGAACTGGAACTACAGGCTGTGTCTCCATGACACCTGGAACCTGACCAGCATGAACTCGTTGCCCTGGGGTATGGGCAGCGGGAGTCTAGGCTCCTCCCACGATATGTGAAATAGCTGGTCCAACCGGAATCAACCCTGCCTGAGCCAATGTACCAAACATACTCAGGAACTGTGCTAAGTTCTCCTGAAGTCCGGGGGTAACAGCAGGCGCCTCCGGTACCTGCTCCCAAACTGGAACCACTGGTGGCTCCTCAACTGGTGCTCTAGTAGGTGCTCTGGCTGTGGCACTTACTCCTCGTTAGCCTTTGCCTCTACCTCTGCCTCTAACGATACCTGCTCCGAGAACAGCGTCGTCAATAAGTGCAGCTCATGTCCTCACCATTGGTGAAAGAATGGAATGATAAAAGTTCAAACTCCGTGATCAATAAGCTCGCACGATAGGAATGAAAGAAGTGAAATTGTCCTAATAGTTCCGTAGCCTCTCGAAGATAAGTACAGATGTCTCTGTACCGATCCACAAGACTCTACTAAACTCGCTCATGACTCGTAGCACCTATGAACCTAGAGCTCTGATACCAACTTGTCACGACCTAATATCCCCTCAGTTTGGTATCGTGATGGCACCTAGTCTTAGGGACTAGGTAAGCCTAACATTAATTGAAACAACACTATTTAAATAACATCTAATAAGTTAAATAGAAATCTCTTACAATTACCAAAGACCGGTAGTACAAGTCATAAGTTCTACAGAGTGTTTGCTAGAAAACTTTTAATTACAACTGTCCAGAAATAAGAATAAATAGTGCAAAACGAAAACTTGAAGGTGACTCCGAAGCCTGCGAACGCAGCGGCAAGTTTACCTTGAGTCTCCGCAGAAACAGTCCACACAGCTGGCTAATGAACAAATACCTGGATCTGCACAAAACAATATGCAGAAGAGTATCATGAGCACACCACAGCGGTGCCCAGTAACTATCAAGACTAACCTCGGTAGAGTAATGACGAGGAACATTCAAGACACCCACTGGTCTAATAAACTAAACAGGTACAGTATATGAACAACAGGAGTATGATGTCTACATAAAGACTATGCAATATGGCTCACAATACAGTAATGGAATTAAAGAAAGAAACAACAAGTATTAGTGAAATATCATGAAATTGACACAGACAAAGTGAATGGAACACAACCTAAATCCGGAATCACAAATACAACAAGGATAAGTAATAACTCAGCAACTACAACCGCTTTTACATAAGGTTTTATCCAACAACTCCATGAGGTACCGAAACTCGGACAATTCATAACTCACGGGCCTCAATACCTGAACCCTAACACTTGGCATCATGTGCCTTCATAACACCTCATAACCGCACTGACGACTCACGTGCCAATAGAGCCATTCTCACATAGAAGGCAAGTAAACAAGGGTGAGCATCTATGCTCAACAATATCAAGAACACCTCTTATCCGATAAGAGTGCTTAACTACGTGTATGCTTGTGCAAGTACCCTACCATAGTCCATATCAGCAAATAAGCATAAGGAAACAGAACAGACAACACGTAGAATATTATCTCACAGCTTTCACAAGATAAAGCTCACACAGGTACGTATACCACTAAACAAATATCAACAACAAGAATGCCCCCAGGCCACAAGTTATCACAAATCAATCCCTGACACAGCCCACCTTATCTCGCCACATGTATAACAGTAACATAAATGCTCGCCTTGTCTCACCACACGTGCATAATAATGTTCCCACCTTGTCTCGCCACATGTGCAATCCATATATATATTTTTATATATATATATATATATTTATATATATATACATATCTCACATTGTCACGCCACATGTGCAAATATCAGTGGTAATAATAGCATTGCAGAAACCTCGTGCAACCCCATAATAACAACCGCATGGCAGAAACCTCGTGCATCACAATAATAACAACCGCACAGCAGAAACCTCGTGCATCACCACAACAAGCACCATAGAAACAATGACAATAATACAAAGTACGACAAGTAAATCAACTCAAGAACTTTAATTCACAAAGAAACGGTAGAACCAATTCACAAGGAATAACCACACTAAAGAATGCTAGGCGTAAAGAGAACAGCTCAACAAAGGGAAACTAATGTGTATCAACAATCCCACAATATAAATTTCAACAACACGGAAACTAACATGAGTTAAATAATTCCAAATAAAACAAGTCGACTATGATATAGGATATCTAAAACTTCTTTTAAGGTTGAGGAATTACTAAGGATTTTTAACAATTTAATTAAGGATAAGCAGCGGAAAAATAATCATAACCTCAATTAAGACTAAACAAATTATAAGATGATATAAAAATAATTTCAAATAAAGATAAGAAGTTATGAAAAGATAGCATGACAATAGAGGAGGTAAAATCTTCAGTTAAGTCAAATAAGAGTCAAATAGGCAATAAGAGTGAATCCTGAAAGCAATTAATTCTAATTAAAGTATGTAGAGGTGAAACTAGTAAATAGGAACCTAATCATATTAAGAACAACTTCATACTCAGTGAATATAAGGACTTAAGAATCCTAAAAGGCCAACTTTTCACAAATACGTTCGAGCACGCACTCATCACCTCGCGTGCATGGACTACAATCAACATAGAAGACTCAAATCCTAAGGGAAAAATCCTCCATACAAGGTTAGGCAAGATACTTACCTCAAACCAAGCTCAACCAGTCTATAAGAATGCCCTTTTCTCAATTATCCGACTCCGAATGGCCCAAATCTATCCAAACACAATTGCATATCATGAATACAACCGTAATAGACTCATCTAATTAATAAAATCAATACTTTAACAAAATCCCGAAATTTGCCCTAAAATGTCGACCTGGGCCCACATCTCGGAATTGGGTAAAAGTCAAAAAATACTAACACTCATTCACTTACGAGTCTAACCATACAAAAATATCAAATTCTGATACCATTTCGTCCCTTAAATCGTGATTTTTCATTTTGAAATTGTTCTTCAAAAACCACCATTTTCCTCAACTCAAAACACAAATTAAATGATAAAAATAAAGATAGAATCATGGAAATAAATAAATTCTAGGTGAAGAACACTTACCCAATCGATTTGCTTGAAAACCCATAAGGAATCGTTCAAAACTGAGCTCTAGAACTCCAAAAATGGTGAAAATGGAAAACCCTCGAAATAGAGGACTTTATATTCTACCCAGGTGTTTTGTGCATCGCGAACGCGGAGAAAGGGACGCGTTCGTGAAGAAGAAAAAATAAGGCTGCCAGGAAGTGCTTCGCGAACGCGAAGACACGCCCGCGAACGCAGAGAAGAAGAGACAGAATCCTACATGAACGCGTAGGGAAAAACGCGAACGCGAAGAGGAAAAGGATCACCAACTCCTAGCTCCTAGTTTCTACTATGCGAACGCGAAGGTGGGGATGCGAACGCGAAGAAGAGAAGGGCAGACTTACGCGATTGTGGATAGAAGCTCGCGAACGCGAAGAAGAAATATTCCTTCCTCTAAAATTAAGGGACGCGAACGCGAAGGAAGGGACGCGAACGTGATTAAGGAAACCAGATGACAGAAAACAACAGTTCAAAAATAGAAGAAAATGGCCCGTAGCCCATCCGAAACACACCCAAGGCCCCCGGGACCCCATCTAAACACACAAACAAGTTCTGTAACCTAACACGGACTCGCTCGAGGTCTCAAATTACATCAAACAATGCCGAAAATACAAATCGCACCACGAATCGAACTTATGAACTTTCAAAACTTCCAACTTCTAAAACCTCGTGTCGAAACCTATCAAACCAACTCGGAATGATGTCAAATTTTGTAGGCAAGTCCCAATTAACATAACGCAGTTGTTCCAATTCTTGAAATCGCATTTCGACCCCGATATCAAAAAGTTCACTTTCGGTCAAAATCTCAAAAATTTAACTTTTGCCACTTCAAGCGTAAATTAGCTACATACCTCAAATTCACAGTCCGGACACACTCCTAAGTCCAAAATTACCCAACGGAGCTAACGGAACCGACAGAACTCCATTCTGGAGTCGTCTTCACATAGTTCCGACTAAGGTCAAAATCCTAAGACTTACGCTTCCGTTTTAGGGATTAAGCATCCCAAATCACTCTGAATCATCTAGTAACTGAAACCAATCACGCACGCAAGTCAATACACATAATATAAAGTTGCTCAAGGCCTTATGCAGCCGGACGAGACTTAAATTCTCAATACGACCGGCCGGGTCGTTACAGTTATTATATTTATTTTCTTGGAAAATCCAAACTTACACAAGAGAATTCTCAGTGAAATAATTGTATTTGGATCATGATCAAAAGGATATTACCATTTAATCCTAACCTCCCTCAATATTATCCATTACAAAAAGAACCAGTTTCACCCAAAGAGAGTCCCCATCACAATAATTGCCTAGAATCTAGGGAAGTCTCTAACGTCTTTTCAACTAACTCCCAGTTTGATTAGACTCCTGAGCTTTTAAAAAGCTATCGTTACCCAATTAAACTCTCCTTCCTTAAATTTATTTGACCTTGCCCATTCTCTCATTCTAAACTCTCATACCGTAAACAATTTCTCTCTATCTTCTCAACACACATATATTTCTTCTACCATCATCAATGGCCAACCTCTTTGAAAATCCCTCATCACCACCCAAAGAATCCACACCCACACCATCAACCACATCCCCAACCATGCCTATCTCTAAGAAATAAAGGATTAAGAGGCTTGCTCGTAAGAATGACGCTGACAGTAAACAAATCAAGAAGATAAATGGACAATTGAAAGAAAGCCAGGCAGAAAAATCCTAAAACACTAAAGATTCCTTTAAGTCTGCAACTGAGGGGGAAGAAACTGTTTCATCTGAAATAGAGCAGGTAACATCTGGTCTTAAGATTACATCTGAGAAAACTTTTGGGGTTACTGAGAATCTGGAGAATAGGTTTGTTTTGATGGGAACTATTGTTGGGGTTGAAACTGGTGGTAAAAATAAAATGAGAAAAGAAAAAGAGAGTGAGGGTGCTCAAGGTGATGTGAGGGGAAAGAGAAAACAAGGAGTGGTTGAATATTTGCCTACTCCGGATGAGTTGACTAAGGAGAATGGAACTATGGTGTTGTGGAGTGAGGATGATGCTGATGAGGATGGCAATTTGAGAGAAGAAGGGGGTAGTGAGTCTGGAGATGCAAGTGCAACTGAGGGGTTGGTTAGGTTGAGGAAGAGGTTCCAAGAACCTGTTCCATCTGTGCAGGAACCCCTTGAAGACCTACTAAAACTGATGTCTGACAACTACAATCTGAAAAAGGATAGGGAAAACAAGAAGAGAAAAGCTGTCTTTTCTATCCCTGTAGAGACTCCTCCTAGTAGAGGAAGAGCTATAAGGAGTCAGAAGAAACAAAGTGAGGCTGAACTCGAAAGATCCCTAGAAGAGATTAAAAGAAAAGCTTCTATAAAGGGAAAGAAGAAAGTGGGTGAGCCTGTTGAGGCAGTTAAAATTGAGGAGATAGACTTGGTTCTTTATGATGAAGACAAGGCAGAGGGAGAAGAGTTTGCGACTCCAAAGACAAAGAAAAGAAAGACTTCCAAAAAGAAGTCTCCTTCAAAGACAAAGTCTGCAGAGCCTTCTACCTTGGCGAAAAGAACCAGGTCTACTATGAAATCTAGAAAAGTGAAAGTAGTGGAGGAAGAAGATAGTGAATAAGAAACCGATGAAGAATAGGACAAGAAGGAGAAGTTTGGTAAAAGAACCATCTTGAATGGTAGAATCCTTAGGGACTTGGAGGAGGAAGGCATGATGATGCTGTTGGAAAAACTACAACTGCGGGGTTGAAAGAACATGGTCCTTCAGATGGATGGAAGGCTTGCCAGAACTGAGATTGTGGAGTTCATGGCAAATTGTGAGATCAAAAATGGTAGAGTCGCCATTATGGTGAAGGGGGTGATGTTGGGTGTACCTACTAATAAGGAGTTGGGAGAGATGTTGGGTATACCTACTGAAGGGTACAATAATTACAAAAAGCTGAAATGGCCAAGCCTAGAGAACCTCCCTACCTCCCTTTCCATTAAAAGAAAGTTTGCAAACAATGAGTTAGATCTAGAGCCCAAGGCTGTATACAAGAGTAAGATGAAGCCACCTCACAAAGTGCTATTTGAATTTGTTAACAAGGTCGTGTTGCCCAGGTAGGAAAGAAGGCACATTTCCACATTCATGGACCTGGTCCTTATAGAATGCCTGGATAGTGGAAGGCAGATTAATTGGCCTGGGTTTATTATCCAGCTCCTTAATATGGTTCTAAATGGAACCAAAACTCACTCCATACCATATGGTTTCATTCTCACCACCATACTATATCACTTCAAGGTCCCCTTAAAGAAATGGGATGTTAGTACAAGCAAAGATCACTTTGGGAAAAACACCTTGACTGCTTGTGACTATGAAGTCCATGTTGCTGCTAAAGAACCTGGTTCTTCCAAGAAGGTGCCTGTGAACAGCAAAGTGAGAGCCTTGGTGCAAGAGAGTAGGGCTAAGGATGCTGAGATTGAGAGGCTGAAGAAGAGGCTGGCTGAAGTAGAAACTGAGAGGGATGCTCTCAAGGCTGAGTTTGCAAAGGAGAAGGAGAAGAATGAAGGCATTCTTCATGATATGTTGAAGTTGTTTTAGGATAGAAACCAAGAACCTAGTCCTTCCCAGCCTTGAAACCTTTCTAGCCTAGTTAGACAAACCAATGACCCTCATGAGATTTGTTTTTGTTCTTTTTGCTCATGATCCATTACCTTTAGTTTTCTTTATGCTTTGTGGATGACTAGTATCAATGATAATCAAGTGTTTTTATTCTCTAACTGTTTGTTGTTGCTACTTAGATAGATAATATCATTAGATTGATAAATAATGCTTGACTCCATGATTGCATTTAAAGTAGCCCCAATTGCCATAAGTGATATCTATTAAAATCTGGTTATCTAACATAATTATGCAACTTTTAGATGATGCCAAAAGGGGAAAGATAGGTTGTGTTTTTACTTTGGACTGTGATGTTTATAACCTAATGAACCTGATGCTTGATAATTTGTGACATTAAAATGGAAGTGGTCTAACATTATGTTGATGTTGAGCTGAGTTGAAACATGTCTTATGCTTATGAAAATCACAGAGTTTGTCATCATCAAAAGGGTGAATTTGTTGGCCTAAGTAAGTTTGTTTTGATGACTGCTCAAAGGAACTCAAGCATGAACCAAGTCCACACACCGTTTACATAGACACGAACAGATTCAAACACAAGGCATGCACGTGAAGGAGATAAGCTAAAGTGGTTATATCTGATATCTCCTGAACAAAAAAGTTACATAATTGATAAGGAGATGGATTCCTTACTCGAAGAGAACTCTTTCCTAGATAAGGAAAGAGTTAGAAGTTGAAGATAACTAGAACTCTTCTACCAAGGAAGAGTAAAATATTAGACTTCTAGTTATTTCTTATTCTACTAACTCTATATATTGCAGGGTATTCTCATTTTACAGGCACGTACAAACACTAAAGTTAAACGAGAGTTGAGAGCAAGATAGAAGAACCAGTTTCAAGTGTCTGTCTTTTATTCTAGTTCAATTATAGTAGGGCTTGTGAGTTGTACCTTTCAGCTTTCTCTAGAAGCATTTGTACTAGGTACTCTGAGTGCAGTGTTCAAGTTAGAGTTAACTTAAAATTGTCGCAACAATCTGAGGTTGGTTACCTCAAAGGGTTAGAGGTAATCCTTAGGTTTACAAAAAGTTTTGTAAATATTGGTTTTGGCTCAGTGATTTAGTGAAGTGTTGAAAAATTTTTTGTTGATACCCAATCTTGCCCTCATATTTTTATAAATATCATATATACTTTCAAAACATCATTTATTGCATAATCACCAATTTACAAGAATCATATGAGTATTTTCTATAATGTTTCATAATTTTTAAGGCTTTAAAATTGATTTTCTTGCATTTACTTTATTCAAATATTTATTAATTACTCCTTCAAATTATTTTGTGATGACTTAATCATCCAAATTTATTATTTACACCCACATATACTCTTCATAACATTTTATTTTATTTCATAAAATTACATTTGTATTTTTGAGCTATTTACACAATTTTTGCAATAATAGCCTATATTCTATGCATAATTAAATTTATTATATTATTTATGCCAAAATAGCATTTTATATTTTTTTTTATGTTAAACTATTATTTTCAAGCATCTTACTACTTAAATAATATTTTATTATTTGTTAATTACATTTTATAAATTATTTTTAATAAGTTTCGTGTATTTAAAACTTTGGCCCAATTTTTGAGTTAATTTCGGACTCAAAACCTAGACCAATAATCCGAAGCCCAAGACAACCCTTTTAATGAACCCGGTCACAACCCATTTCAAATGACCCACCCTGCTAGTTTTAAAATCCTGGTCATTGATCTCGTAAGATCAATGGCCCACGATCACCCCATCATTTTTAATTACCCACCCCAACCCTAATCCTCACATTTCACTCTGCCCTGCCGCTTCAAACGCTCTCCTTTCCTATCACACCAAACCCTAGCCGCTTCACCCCAAATCCTAGTTTGTACCTAAGAGAATATGGAGATCTTCCATATTTCCATTCCTGTTTCTGTACTGACAGCGTTTCTTTCCCATTTTCTCAACATTATTCCTTTAGTACTGAGTTATTTAAGGAAGACGATATTTGGGAGGTTTCTTTGGCTCAGATTCTTGATGGTTACCATATTCTCGACTTGATACACTCACTACCAGGCCATATGGGTCCGATTCAGTAAGAGTTTTGATTATTTGTGATCTCCTTTTGAACTTGGGTTTACCCAAAAACTTTTCTCTAAATTGATTCTAAGTGATTTTGCATGCTTGTCTTGCCTTATTTGTGTTCGATTGACTTTATTTCCTTATTTGTGTGTTGATCTTTACTACTATATAAATCCCCCCTCCCCGTTCCCCTCTAAGTCTGAACAATCACTGCAATTACTACTATTCTCTTATTCTCACTTGTATTATACTACTATGAGGCTTAATCTCTTGGCCGGATGGAAGCCAAGGCCACCAGAATTCGATTAGCGGATCTTTCTCAGTGTGAACACTGCCCGAGGTTAATTCAAAACCCTTGTTCTTCTTGTCTTCTTGTTTGTGAATCAATGTGTTACACTGCTATCTCTGCTTACAGCCCTATTTGCTTCAAGATTAGTTTTTTATTATAAACGTTCCTTAACACTGTGACTTACCTACGCTAATAACCTGGATTCTAGATTTCTTAAGCATGTCTTATTGTTCTGCGTATTTGTTGTTACTTATGTCTATTGTCTGTTGTGATCCTATCTCTCACTCCACACCCTAGCGAGAAACTAATTCATTACCCTGAATGTGTTCATATGTATTGTCTCCCTTATGTCATTCGTGTGTAGCTTGTTATCTTCTCCAATAATTATGTAATTTCTGAATGTCATCACTACCTGAACCACTAAATTAGTATGCCGCATTTGTAATTCCATTGTGTGATCTGCTCGACTCTATGTTTCTAAGTGTTGCCTGGGGATTTTTCTAGTATAAACTTCAATGTTCAGCTTTGCATGTATATGATTAATTAACACTGGGCTTGATAATTACCTATTATGTTGACCTAGGGTTGATACTTTCATCTACCATAAATCATAATGTCTTCTTGTTTATTAGCCTAAGGTTGACATATTCTTTGCCTACTATGAGTTCTTAGAATTTGTGTGTTGCAGTTAGTGTCCATCTTGTTAAGTCTCATGATCAACTATGTATGTTTGCCAAAATTATGTTACCAGTATGATTGTTAGGCAAGGCTTTCCTATTTAAATCTTCATATGAAGATTGTACTCCACCCCTTTTGTGCATGATTCTTCTTGGCTGTCATATGTAGTTCTTTGAGTTGGTCCTATTTTAAAATAATATTTGAAGTTATTTGGTGGGTTATGATTCCTTATCTTGTCCCTGTTAATCTTGTTGCTTGTCCGTATATGTCTTTGATTCCTATCAACTTCGCATGACCCTATCTATTGGCTGAAACTGCAATTCTTTCAGTTGTGAAAACTAAGTTTCTAAATTGCTCCATGCATAGTTATGTTACCTGTATGGCTAATCTAATATTCATTAGCTTAATTACTGAATTGTTTGGGCTTGGTGTGTTGGTCCTACCTTTGGTATTTGTGGTCTGAAACACACTGTCTGCACCTGGAGTTTGGTCATGCGGTCCACGTGAAGTTCTAAGCCTATTTGAAGGCCCAGATTTGTTACTGGGTTATTCTATTTTTGTATTAGGGCATGTAATCATTCAATATGGTCTGTAATAACTTGTAAAACTGAATGATGGGGGAATTAATGAAAAGGGGGTTGGGTATCTAATGCTCGAATGAATGGGTAGAAAACATGCCTATAGGGTTTAATTGCCTTGTTTGATATTTGTTTTGACGTTTCTTATATTCTACACACTAATAGAAATCATGTCTATAGGAATCGCACACACTTCACTTAACTTGTCTAATACTAGTGCATTATTTAAAGTATGTTAGCTCAAGTAATTGCTACACTTATTTCCATGTCTACTACTTAATGCTTTTAGAGAGCATGTTTATAGGGATCAAACGTCTTGCTTAACTATTAAACAACGTGCTTATAAGATGCAATAATACACGCTTTCAATAATACTCATATAGATACCATGACTACAGGGTTAATTAATTAATCAGTTGCTTCTGTTATTTTTATTGTACTGCCCTACTTAGAAGACATGCCTATAAGGATAAAATATTATAAAATCAAGGCCAATTGTTGACTATTAGAAATCCTGCCTATAGGATATTGTCACTCACATAAGAAACTATTTTTGAAACCAACACTGCTAATTATGTGCTCTCAAAGTTGTTTTACTGCCTCATTGCGCAACACTTAGATATCATGCCTATAGGGTTTGTAACATTTATAAGCTGAAAATTTGTTAATATAAAGCCGCATTATTCCCTGTACAATTTGTTAATAAAAACTATGCCTATAGGATTCAAAGACTCTAATGCGTATTGACTGTCTACTGCCTAAATCTGCACGCGTCCATTTGTTGCTTATGTGTGGAGGTGAACTTGAGCCATTTGTTGTCTTTATGTGAAGTCCTACATGTTTTGAATGCACGCTTAGTTTTATCATTTTGAGCATCCTATGTAAAATCTAGAACTACCCAATAGTAGGTCCAAAGCCTCATGGACCATAGGCGTGGGACGGGTAGCGTACGCATAGGAGACGATCTAGAATTAAATTAGAGCACTTTAAGTAAATAATTGTAACATAGTAATCAGGTAGCAGGATATGATAGTTTATTCCCACTGAATAATATGAGCAACCCTTACCTTAAGGGAGTTGCGAAGTATTATTTATATTGCGCGGGGTGATCTTTTAGACTAAAAACCTTAGGACCCCCTCCACTTTATATGTTTGTTGTTCACAAATATAGACTGACGCAGTTGTATCCCTGTAACCTCTAAGACTTGTACTTATTATTTATATAGCTTAATTCTTGTGTTGTTTTATTTACACTTGCTTATGCTACAATTAACCTTTAAATTCTACGTCTTTCTTCACTTATGTGACCATCTAGCTTAATTATAATTCAATAATCCACATAGAGTAAACTTCGGTCAGGACCCACAGTTCTGGACCTCGAAGAGTTCCTAACCCCTTCTATTTGAGGTATTTTGTGCCTTTACCCGATCTTTGGTGACGTAGACTGATCCATGTCCAATTTGCACTCAATAGCGAGTGGAAACGGTCGTTGGAAGAATGGTACCCAACAAGAGTCGGGGTCGATGTCCACATGGAGTTACTATGGGTGTTAGGAGTATACACTTAATGAAAGCGAATGGAATAACTAAATTATGCTTCCAAACAACAGGTTTTGATTTCTAATTCTAATTTTACTTTAACAATTATAAGCTAAGAAAAGAAATTAGAAGCGAATGATTGTTTTGGGTGTTTTTCCAAATAGTTAAAATGCCTAGGGATGTGACCATAACCTAGGTGTTCACCTAATGGGTTGAATACGTTAACACTTATTTTGTTGATTTGGGTGTATTATATCTCTCAACTCTACGTTACCCACTCAATACCTCTCGGTCAAAGAGTGATTTTGCCCAATTTGGCTTTCTCAAGCCCAAATGGGTATCAAACTAAATAGTTGATATGAGCTCAAGTCAGGTTCTCACTATCTCTAGTTTGAACCCTTTAATTAGGTTAATCAGACCCTCAATTAGCCCAATTCCTTGTTAGCTAAGTTATCCTAGACTAGGTCCATCTTTCTCAAGTAAAGACAAAGTCAAAAAGGCATGAATCAATGTTTGCAACCATTAATTCTAAAATTGAAGCATAAACAAAGCTAAATAATCAACACCAATCATAAACAAGCATTAAATTAAATACCCATAAAGTTTACACACTAGGGTTGGGTTACAACCCTAGTAAGAATCTAGCTACTCATAGTGAGAAATGACGAAAACAAAGAAGAAATGCTAATTAAACTCATAATCTAAGATTAAAATGATACAATATGATGTTTACGACCTAAAATAATCACAAACTTCCTAAAATGGCATAATGTAACGGTTACAACAGTCAAACTTTGAAACTTGACATAAAAATGTGAAACTCGTCTATTTATAGTGGCCCAAAATTTTTTGACAAAAATGCCCCTCTGGAGGTTCTGCGGCCCCACAATTCCATGTATGGTTCGCAGATTTCTTCAGCTGGCAGGGTCTTGGATTCTGCAGCCTTAAAATTCTGTATTGCGGCTGCAAAGCATCTTCTGCGGCCTCACTATACTTGTGCAGTCCGCATTTCAGCAAGGCTTCAGGTCTTGGTCTCTTGCATACTCTCTGAACTTTGAATCATTTGTCAGTGCAGACTTTGTTCTGCGGCCGCACAATTCATGTGTGGTCCGCACATTGGCCAAAACTCTGTTGGGCTATTTTACTTGATCTGTGGCTACAAATGGAATTTTGTGGTCCGCACTTTCTTTTGCGGCCGCAAAAATCCTTCTGCGGACCGTACATCTTAAGTTCTACGCCCCTTCTTGCGTTGTGAGTCGGAACACTCTTTTTTGAGTCGAATTTCATCATGGGAACTCAAACTTCCAACATTCCTACAATTTGCACACTTTCATTAGTTTCGGAAACATAAATCAATAACTTTGGACTAAAACAAAAGGAAAATGGTGTTAATGAGTAGTCAAAATATACACTTATCAACTCCCCCAAACTTAAGTCTTTGCTTGTCCTCAAGAAAATAAATTAGTTCCCACCTCCTTAGAGTTAAGGGTCATTTCAGTGAGTCAAAGGTGAGCTATTCACACATCAATTTGGACCAACAATTACCCACACTACTCATGTATTTTCAACAATGTGACAAGTCAAATATTTATGCACATATAGTTCTAATGTGACATTTGAGCTTCAAAAATTGACTTTACTCATCAAGGACTCATATTCTATCATGTAGGTCATAGTGGACTTCAAACTCTTCCTCCTCTACTTTCCATTTGCCAAGCTCACTTAAGAAATTAGCACTCAATCTTAATATTCATAAAAGGTCCACTCATCTCTCACAAGAGAATGTCACAAGTATGGCTTCAAGTACCATAGGATTTCCCCACATGTAGATCGCCACTAATGTAAGCTCACTTGGTTAGAAATCAAGTAGGACTTCTTACGGGTTATATGAAGGCTTTTGGATTAGGGTAGGGTACCATATGGGTAAGTGGTTACACATTTCCTTAAGCACTCCACATTTTCATTGCTCGGCTCACAATTACCAATTCTTAGAGGCATTTTCTTTTCATTGGGGACTAGAGAGACTTAACATCACTCAATCTTGTTCATTTCATTATTTTTCTCCCTTTTTGATTGCTCATGCTAGGGATCATTACCTCTTTTTGAATCCATCAACCCTTCCCCTTATTCACGTTTTGCATTTTCTTTTTGTTCTTTTCTTGTTTTCTCTTTTTTTAGAGATCATTTCTTTTCTTTTTTTGTTCCTTGATACCTTTTTCAAATTTCCCACCTCTCCCCCAAACTTATGTTTTAAGCCACTTGTGTTGACAAGAGTGTTAAGAAAAGTCCGGGTGCCAAGAGAGGGTCACGACAAAATAGGTAAAGGCTCATAACATGGTTATCAAATGAGAAAGGCTAGTGGACCAAAGGAGTTGACTAGGGATAATGACATTGGTTGGCAATAGAAAGCTCAAACGGGCCAAGGAAAGCCTACAATCACCTCTCAAACCAAGTAAAGCTTAGGATTTTGCCTTGAAACACATTCGGGGCAAGTTCTAGACCCTTCGCACGGATACTTGGACTAGAAACAATTCATCTCAACCCTCACGCAACTAGATTGTAAAAGAGGATAGAGTCGAGAGCCTACACTGACCACATTCAATTTTAAAGATCACTATGGTCCAATTAAACCATTCGATTATTACCAAAGTCAACTCAAGAGTCACAAAGTTACTAACTAGACCTATTTCTTTCAAAAACCTTATTTCTAACCATAAGCACGTAGTTAAGTGTGTTGGTACCAATTGAAGCATGATTAACTCTTCGAGAATGACTTGATTAGGTCTTTTTATTCATTACTACTACTATTATTAGCTAAATACAAAAACGGACTCATTCCCTTAAGAAGGTTGTCACTCCATCCGTCATTGGGATGAGTCACCCGGTTCACACAGAAACTACCTTTGAAAAGAACAGTGACGTTAAGAAAATCAAAGGCTTATTATCTACTACAGCATAAAAAAAAGCTACTTAACAAAACAAGAACTAATTTGAAAAAAATAAAGAAGTTAATAAGCAAAAACTACTAAAGAGAGATAAATATACATAAGAGAAGAGAGAGAGGCTAGATAAAGAAAAATATGAAAACACAGAGTATCATCAAATTATTACAGACCAAATGTATCAAAGTGTACCAATGTGTCAAATAAACT